>SJYX01009388.1:27921-73129 GCA_006410675.1 Oreotragus oreotragus | reverse complement strand
TTTTAACCACTGAACCACCAGGCAAGTCCCTAGGGTGAATTTTTACAGCAACTGTCAACAGTTTCCAGCAGTTAATGCTGTGTGGCTTGTGCAAAGGCCCTGAGGTAGGAAGGGGTTTGGCGGCTTGGTTCTTAAAAAACAAAAAGAACTGCAGGCCAGCAAGGTGGACTGCAGAAAGGGAGTGAGCAGTGGGAAGGATGAGGGATGAGAACCAGTGAGGGGTGCATTCTGCATTTGCAGTTGATGAGAAGAGTGTGGGGAAGCTTCGAAGAGTTTGACTTGATTGGAGTGGGGGAGAGGCTGTGAAAGGGGGTTTCCATTTGATAACTGGCTCTGGCCTTACTGTGGAGAGCGGACTGCAGGGCGCTTGAGTGTGAGCTGGGAGGCAGTTAGGAGCCCTCCTTCCCCAGATTGTGCAGGTGAGGTGGCGGGTGGGGCCCAGGGTGGCTCTGTCGGCAGGCAGGCGGTTCTCAGAGGTGTCTGCGGGTGATTTGCTTGGCTGGGCATGACAGTGCTGCAGAGGGACTCGTCGGGGCTGCCCCTTGGCTTCCGGCCAGAGCAGCTGGGAGGCTAAAGATGGAATTTACAGAGACTGGGAAGTGGGGGGGCGGGAATCAGATTTCTGTTGGCCAAGAGAAGACTGAGAGGTTGGGTGGATGGTAGGACACAGGGGAGGAGGTCTGGGCTGTTTGCTGGCAGGTGAGAGATACCT
Source organism: Oreotragus oreotragus (assembly GCA_006410675.1). Lineage (NCBI taxonomy): Eukaryota > Metazoa > Chordata > Mammalia > Artiodactyla > Bovidae > Oreotragus > Oreotragus oreotragus. Next base: position 72,417 of record SJYX01009388.1, on the reverse strand, counting down.
AGAGCTAAGGTTCTTCAGAAGGTTCTGCATTTTCTCCTGGGGCCCAAGGGGGCTCCAGGTGCCTCAGGGAGGGCAAGCGTGCGGGAAGGAGCCTGGGCAGCCTCCCCACGGTCCCCTCCGTGCCCCTGCCTGATCGTCCTCCAGTTTCCCCTCTGCCTCTGGTTGCCTCCCCCATCTCCTCCAGTCCCTCCTGTCTCTGCTCAGACCTTGAGCCAGGGGATTCCTGGGCTGGCCTGTCCACGCCACTTTCTTTAAAAAAATATTTATTTGGCTGCATCAGGACTTAGTTGCTCCGCAGCCTTTGAGATCTTAGTTCCCCGACCAGGGATGGACCCTGCATCCCCTGCTTTGCAAGGTAGATTCTTAACCACTGGACCACCAGGAAATCCCATGTCCATGCTCCTCTTACTTACATCACTCCCTTTTTTTCTTTTTTCCAAACGAATTTTGCCTATGTATTTATTTTTGACTGTGCTAGATCTTCATTGCTGCGAGGGTTTGCCTCTAGTTGTGGAGCTGGGATTTCTCGTTGCGGTGGCTCCTCCTGTTATGGAGTGCAGGCTCTAGGGCACGTGGGCTCGGTAGCTACGGTTCCCAGGCTCTAGAGCATGCGTTCAACAGTGGGGTGCATGGGCTTAGTTACCTTGCCGCATGTGGGATCTTTCGGGATCAGGAGTTGAACCCATGTCTCCTGCATTGACAGGCAGATTCTTTACCACTGAGCCACCATGGAAGCCTCCTCCCTTTATTTCTTTTATGCTTTTAGCATGGGTTTACCTATCTGTCTGTCTGCTTCTTTGTTGATTTTTGGGGGGCTGGCGATCTCCCCCATCAGGTCACTAGCTCCCTGAGACCAGAGGCCGCCGTTGTCTTCACTCTGCTCTACTTGGGCCTCAGTGCGGTTGTGCGCTGAGAAATCGCTTCATGCATATTTGCTGGGTTGTGAAATCTGCTCCTGGCTTCCTCAGAGCCCCGAGCGCCACCATGAACACATGGCAAGTGCCAGTAAATACCTGGGGATTGATTTCATGCAAGAAGGAAGGGGGTGGCCGATTCGCTTTTTGAGTGAAAGTTGGCTGGATGCGACTCAAGGGGTGGCGGGGAAGGGGGACAAGGGCAAGTCAGAGAAGGGCTTTGGGGTCAAACAAGAGCACCATCACCAGTGGGCGGCAGTCACCAGATGCTGACCAGCCTGACCCCCTCCCACCCACTCTCCACTAGCCTCTTGGGGACAGAGAGTGATGTGAATGGACGGCTTGACCCATAATTCCCTGCAGTTTCAGCCTGAATATAGGATGTCCTCATCAGGATGGCTAATAAAGGATGTAGATTTTTAAATGGACAAGAGGAGGGGTTTTGCTTGCAAAAATAGTTTGAGAATAATTTCATGCGGCAAATGTGAAGTAAGCGAAACACTTAACCGACCCTCTCTGGGGATGCCTCCCAGACTCTGTCTGTCCTCAAAGTCCCCCTCAAGGACCCTGGATCCCTAATCAAGGGATTGAAAGTGCTCCTCCCTCCAGCCTTTGTTTTCTAAGTTTCTTACAGGAATCAGATCCTTCCATAGGTGGGAAGAGACCATCTGCGCTGGATGTGATTTGCAGACTGTCACAGGGCCAGCCAGCCCCTCAGAGCACCACACTGTTCTGTCGAAATGCTTCAGAGATCCCCCATTTATCTTTGGGAGATGGAACTCTCTGGAAAACTCCATCTTTGTTTGCGGTTATGTCTGGGTAGCATAATCACCTTAAATATTTCTTTTTCAAGCTAACAGCAGGATCCCAAAGGGCTTGGAAGAAACAGAACGCTGAATTTCATTACTAAAGGGATGGGGGTTGGAAGGTCAGCCTGAGGTCAGCTGCCACCATGTCTAACGTTCCCCCTGCCGACACCCGCACCACCCCCACCGTTCCCTGTAGGTCAGGTTTGAGCAAGGCCCTGGGAATGTTTCCAGGCTGGCTCTCTGCCCATGGAAGGGAGTATGTGCTAGAAGCTGGTCTGGCCATCTGTGGACTGGAAGTGAGACCAGGCCTGGACTCTAGGGGATGTGTTTCCATGGCCACTGCCTTTCTGTTTGCTCTAATCTTACCCCAGCAGTGGCACACCTTTCATTCTAGCAGGTGAATAAAAAAGGCGGGGACACAGATGAGATGCTTGCTTGTACTTTATTGCAGGAGTCAGGCGGGGCTGGTGGGGACGGAGTGAAAGGAGCATCCGGGGAGTGGCAGGAGCCTCGGCAGGTGGAGATCTTCAGCTTCTAAATCCTAAGCACACTCTGGGCTTTGTACTATTTTCCCCTAAAACAAACAAACAAAATCCCCAATACAATAGTGAATGAAAATGTCAAAGCCAGACCCAGAAACTTTAATGTCACCTAAGAGCTTCAGTATTTGTGGGAGGAGCTAAGCTTGGATTATTTCTCAGAAGCTTCTCTAGTTTTAATTTTTTTAATTAATTTTTTTTTTTTTTTGCCAGCCTGACTAGGGATTGAACCCATGCCCCTTGCAGTGGAAGCTGGAGTCTTAACCACTGGGCTGCCAGGAGGGTACCTCAGGAGCTTCTTTAAAAAAGATAAGATGACTGTGCCTGCTTCCCCAGGGACATTTGCACTGTGACTCTCTCTCTGGATTAGGAAAGTGTCCCCAAAGTAGGGATTTCTCAGGTGATGTAGTGGTAAAGAATCGGCCTGCGGATGCGGGAGACGGAAAAGATGTGGGTTTGATGCCTGGGTTTGGAAGATCCCCTGGAGAAGGGATAGGCTACCCACTCCAGTATTCTTGGGGCTTCCCTGATGGCTCAGATTGTAAAGAATCTGCCTTCAATGCGGGAGACCTGGGTTCGATCCCTGGATCGGGAAGATCCCCTGGAGGAGGGCATGGCAACCCACTCCAGTATTCTTGCCGGGAGAATCCCCGTGGACAGAGGAGGCTGGTAGGTTACAGCCCACGGGGTCACAAAGAGGTGGACGTGACTGAGCGACTAAGCACGGCCCCGCACCAGTACTCTTGCTTGGAAAACTGCGTGGGCAGAGGAGCCTGGCGGGCTACAGCCCATGGAGTTCCAGAGCTGGGCACGGCTGAGCCACTGAGCATGCACGCATGCCCCGAAGTGGGTGGCACTGCAGCCAGGGACGCGGGCAGCGGGTGTGGAGGGAGCCGAGTACCATGAGCTTTAACACGCTGTCCTTGGCCTTTGGGGAGAGGGTGTCTATCAGCGCCTTCAGCTGTCTCGTTGCGTCTTTCATGTCTTCGTCAGGGCTGAAAGGTTCCAGGGCAGCCTCGTAGCTGGAAGGCGTGCCTGTGAGGAGGTTTCCCAAGGCGTACAGAAGGCTGGGGCAGACCTCTGTGGATGCTGGAGAACAGAGAGGAGAGATCCCCTGTATCCAGGCCCGTGTCTAGACTGGCCAGCTCCCTGCCGGGGCCTGGCCCAGATGCACACAGCTGAGCCTGTCCACAAGAGCTAGGGGCCCTCTCACCCCTGGCCTGGAGGGTGACGCTCCAAGCAATTGGCTCTTTGGCGCCAAGTGGATGCTTTCCGGGTTGTGGCCGGCTTTTTGTGGCTTGCCTGAGCCTTCCTTATGCTTCCTGGATTGCAACGGGCAAGGTGCTACCAGCTCTTTCCAGGCAGAGCTCTGAGAATAGAAGCTGCTGATCTGAATTTTTTTTGTTTTGGTGTGGTGTGTGGGGGCTGGGGAGAGGCCACAAAGGGTTTTGGCTCCCACCGGAAACATACCTCTTACTGATGGTTAGTGATGGTTGGAGCCCACGTGACAAAGTTAGGCTCTGGCAGGAAGAGGCACTCGTACCCGCCAAGCGTGAGCCCCCAAGCCTGGCTCTGAAGGGACATCCGCTGTGGGCGCCAGGCCTGCGGGCTCATTCCCCCGCAGACACACCTCTGCCCCTATCCCCAGCCCCCCTCTCGTGTTGCTTTCATCTGAGGGCAACCCCCTCATGCTCTCTTTTCAGGTCCCTGCCCCCAGGATCATGGGGCTTCCCAGGTGGCTTAGTGGTAAAGAATCTGCCTGCAATGCAGGAAACTGCAGGTTCGATCCTTGGTCTGGAAGATCCCCTGGAGAAGGAAATGGCAACCCACTCTAATATTCTTCCTTGGGAAATCTCCTGGACAGAGGAGCCCGGGGGCTACAGTCTATGGGGTTGCGAAGAGTCAGATACAACTTAGCGACTAAACAACAACACTCCCGGGATCATGGGGAGAATCAACGTGCCCAGCTCCCTGTTTGGGCTGCCTTCCCATTGAGTCTTAAATCCCTGTCCTTGACTTCGCCACCTTGTGTGCAAACTCCCTCTCCTGAACTCCGAGGTTCCACCCAAATGGGTCCCTCCAAGTCAGACCCTCTCCAGAACAGATCCCTGCTTTGCAGCTTACTGTGTCATCAGGCAAGTTACTTTATCTTTCTGTAGCTCAGTTTTCTCATCTGAAAAATGGGGGATAATGTCCCCACTTCACAGAGTTGTTGTAAGAATGAAAAGAGATAATATGTGAACGGGATTCAGCACAGGGATGGGCACAGATAAACCTTAGAGCTTATTATTGGTATTATTATATGTGCACACACACAGACACACAAACACAGCCCAGACCCACCACCTGCATATTTCACCCTGTCTTGCTGGGTTGTACCTGGCGCTAAGATCCTCTCATTAACGTACATTTCAGTCCAAATGATGTTACTTCCCCTTTAAAACAGGCATCTCTGCACCATGGTTGCTCCTGGCGCCTCTTGCTGTTTTCTAACTCCCCCGCCACTCCCCAGGGTCATAAAACTTCTCTCTCTTTTTCTTAGGGAACTTTGAAAGTGAGGGAGTTGGAATTTGTTTATATTTTGTTGTTGTTGTTGTTGTTGAAGGAGTAGAAGGGAGTAAAAAGCAGCCAAGTAACCCAGTTCCCAAAAGACCAGGGGCTTCGAGGAGGCTGGGATCCACATCCCCGGCCCCATCACTCTCCTCTTCATAACAGCTGCAACTCTTCAGAGACTCCCAATCCTTTTTGCAGAGGACAAAAAAATGTTTAGAAATCTCCATTCTGAGTTGGCAGTTTCCCAAAGGGAAGAGCCCTATCTAGAATATTCCTTTCTGCCCAGAATGGGAGACCTTGCCTGGGGTTGGGTTTTTTTGGAAGCCATGAGGCTCCTTCCAGCCCCTTTGGCTGCCAGGGTGATGTGTTGACCCCAAACCTGGAGGTCTCTTGGCATCTCGGGGTCTGTCCAGGCCTGGGCTTTGGGGAGCTTGTTAGTTACTCCTGTTCTGCTGGTCGCTGCGTCTAGGTGGGATCTCCATCTCTGCACTTCTGAGGTTGTTGGCTATGGAAGATGGGGTCCTTTACAAGTTTCATCACAGCCTCAGGGCTCTGCCTAAATTCCTAAGATGGGCTTATTTGCCAGACCCAGCTTCCTGGCTGGAAGTCAGTATTCCCAGGCTCTCCCAGCAGCCACACAGAGGACATGGACAGCTGCCCCCTCTCCTGGGCAGCGCTGGGAGAGTTGCTGAGGCTGGCTTGGGGTGGGATACTTACCAGGTCTGCAGAAGAGAGTCAGGGTGACCAGGACGATGGCAATGGTGAGCTTCATGGTGGGCAGGAGGCTGGCGGGGGAGGCTCCGGCCCTGTCTCTGGATCTGGTGGTCTCATGGGTGATGCACCCACTGGGATACCTTCTTATACGCTCCTGCAGTGGGGAGGGCAGGGCATGGGATCCACTTACGGGATCATATTGTTTATTTGGGCATCAGCTCGGTGGAAAAAGTAAATATTCTCATTTCTCAACCTGGTTTCTGTCCCCAGTGAAACAGAGCTCACACAATGGGCCACCTGGGCGAGGGGAACCCAGAGTCCAGTGTGGAGGCCGTGAGAGTGCCTGAGTCAGAGGGTTTGGAGAGCTGGCCGCCTTTGCTACTCCCTTCGGACCTGAGCGCTGGGCAGTGCAGATGGACAGACAGCAGAGTCTGCCTGATCCTATCGCCCCAGGAGAAACTGAGGCCCAAGGCCCCGTACAGTGGCAGTGACAGGACTAAGACTTGGGTTTCCTGATACTCCAGCGGGCTCTGCTCCAAGGAAGTGGCTGGACTTCAAGCCTCCAGGGTCACACGGTCCAGAGCATCTTGTGGTCAGACTTGGGCGAGACCCTGGATCGAAGCATGTTGACAGATTAAGTTCTCCAGAAACCTAATGCCCAGGTCGGGTTGGAGGACGCACTGTGCCAGCCGGGTCTGGAGTCCTGCCTTCCTGATGACAAACCCGTGGGCACTGCAGGCCTCACAGCACCTGACCTCTTCACGGCCTTAACCTCTCACCATTTCCTTCTTGAATTGTTCTCTCTCCTATGCTCTCACGACTCTCTGCTTTCCTGTTTTCCTCCCTGGCCATCCTGGTTCTTTGGATGTTGATTCTTTACTGATCGAGCTTCCGTGTTGGTGGCTCCAGGCTGTGACCGTGGCCCCTTCTGACATCATGTCAGTGGCGGCCTCCTTTCTTCTCCAAAGCCTGTGCCTTAGAACATAGGCCTCCGCGACTCAGAGTCACCTCCTAAATGGCCTTCTTCCTCCTAGCTCTTCCTCCTCGACCATCCTGGGAAAGGCCACTAGAATGATCTTTCTTAAGCCTGCTTATCGTATCCTCCTCCTTCTTGAAACCCTTTTAAAGCTGCCTTGGGCGGATGCAATGAAATTCAAGTGCAAGTTATGAGGCCCTTGTCCACTGGCCCCTTACCATTTGAATCTCATTCCTCTGCTCTTCTGCGTGAAATCTTTTTTTTTTTTTTTTCAGAAATAAATTTGATAACAGAATTGTGGACTTTTCAGTTGACTTATCAAACTACTAGAAAATTTAATTTTACATAATTTATAAAATCTCCACGTCACTATCCTAAACTTCATTTAATTTTCACTTGAGTTTCTGTTTTAAATTTATTTTTAATTGATTGATCAATACTTTACAGTATTGGTTTGATTTCTGTCATGCATCAACATGAATTAACCATAGGTGTACATATGTCCCCTCCCTCTTGAATCTCCCTCCTACCTCTCACCTGTTCCCACCCCTCTAGGTTATTACAGAGCTCCACTTTGAAAAAAGTGGTTAGATGCCACCAAGTTGGCGGCCATACCTTAACCGTATTCGTGTGGTCAGGCTGGAGAGCCTCTTCTATCCTTGTCAAGGGGAGTGCTAACCGTCTCTCCTTTCATACAACACTCCTGCATGGAAATTGAACTCTATCTTAGTATGTGCTGATTTGGGAACAGTCCTTGTCTTTCTCCATGCCTTTTTACCTTTGTACAAGCTGTGCTTCCTGCCTGGAACACACTTCTGCTTTGTCTTCTCCAAATCCTATCTGTATTTCAAGATTTGATCAAATGTTCATTCATTCATTCAGTAAGTGCCGAGCATCTGCTGTGTTCCAGGCACTGTGCTAGGAGTTGGGAGTTGGCATAGACATGGAGCAGCCCTGCCAGGAGCCCCTTCAAGATGAACTTGCCGCCGAGCTGTGAGGAGTGAGGTCGAGAGCAGCCAGTGGCCAGTCCCTGGGGGTCTGCCCAGTCCCTGGGGGTCTGCCCCAGCTGCAGGGAGCTGCTGAGTCCAAGGTCACACCCTCCCTGGGGTGCAAACAACGAGGGCACGCCAGTGCCATGTTGGACAGCTCCTGTAAGTAGTCCTTACTCCAGAGCACCCTCCTGGCTGGCCCAGCCTTTGCCAGGCCTGCAGGGCCTGCGGGCCACCTTCCCCTGCGGCCCAGCCCAGCTTCCTCTTGCTTCCCTTCACAGTTATTGGCCCCTAGTAATAATCTCATACCCCAAACTGCACCTCAGCATCTGCTGTCAGGACAGTATTAACCCACGGCAGGGAAGCAAGCATAAACTGAGCGGGCCCAGGTTGGTGGGGGCCTACGTGGAGCTTCACTTTAGTGGGAGGACAGACAGCAAGCAGACGGTGAAACAAATGAGACACTCACAGATGTGCTAAGCACGGGGGAGAATGAAATGGACACCATGGTGGAAAAGGAGAGGGAGACTGCTTTGTAGGGGGATGGGGTGGTCCTCTCTGAGCAGGTGAGACCTGCAGGGGGAGAGCATCTGGGCAGCGTCTGAGGCGTCTGTAAATGTTCTTTTCACTGGTATTAAATACCTTCACATCGATGAGCCTTCACCAGTGTCCACCCCCATGCCTCCTTGTATCTTGTGAAGCCGAAACTCTATACCTGCCAAACAATAACTGCCCACCCCACCTCTTCCAGCCCTTGGCGACCACCATTCTACTGTCTGTCTCTATGATTTCGACAAGCTTAAGTACCTCATAAAAGTGGAATCACGCAATATTTGTCTTTCTGTGCCTGGCTTATTTCACGCAGGAGAACATCCTCAAGGTTCATCCATTGTGGTTTATTGCAGATTTTTTATTTCTTCTTGGAGGGGAATATGATTCCATTTTATGTCTGGATCACATTTTGCTTCTCTGTTCATCCATCGATGGACTCTTGGGTTGTGGCCTCATCTTAATTATCCCAGTGCTGCTATGAACATGGGTGTATAATCTGGAAGGTGTTCATAGGGAGTAGCAGGGTTTGATTTCCCTTTTCTTTTTTCAAAAAAATTTTTTTTATTTATTTGGTTGAGCCAGGCCTTTGTTGCTGCTTTCAGGATCTTTATTTGCAGCCTGTGAACACTTAGTTGCAGCATGAGGGATCTAGTTTCCTCACCAGGGATCAAACTCAGGTCCCCTGTATTGAGAGTGTGGAGTCTTAGCCACCGGATCACCAGGGAAGTCCCTGATTTCCTTTCTGAAGAGATGTCGCTGACTACTGCCCTGAGAGGGAGGGATGGGGTGATGGAGCAGCTCAGCGAAAGGGATGGTGGGTTTGGGCCAGCTGATGGCAGTGGGGTGAGGATGTGAGAAACACAGGGACAGGCTTGATGCTGGACAGATTAAGATGGGTGGGAGACGGATGCATCTGGGTGAAGCTGGCTGCTTTCTGGCTGGGGCATCGAGTCCCGGGGGCATTTCCTGATCGGAGGACTAGGATACGGGAGGGGATCAGTGGGAAGCCTTCTCGAACCTGCGGTGCCTGTCAGCAGTTACTCCTGCTCTCAGCCTCTACAGCCCTCTGTTTTGTCCCCACTGCCCAGGGCTTTAACTTTGCGGTTCTTTACTTGTTCTAGCCTCGTACAGAATGTTTGCTAAACAAGAATCCGTGTGGCATGACTTGATGAACGAGTCCTTGTCAGTTTGTGAGAGGGAGAGGCTCAGAGGTGCCTTAATACTGTTACAAGCACAGGTTCTGAAGTAGCCGCCGTGGGGACTCGCGGAGTAAATTACTGTGCAGTTGAAGGATCAGGAGAGAAAGGTTTTCTGAACCGATCGTGACATGATCTCTGAGGCAGGCTACAAAGCAGAAAATCAAACAGGCAAACAAAACCCACAAACAAGGCAGAACAGAGTGAAAACCAGAAAATAAGAGCAAAGCAATCCACACAGGTCGTGGCTTGTATGTGCAGGGGACGTCTGTGCAAGTGGGTGGTGCTGGCTGTTTCCACAAAGTGGATGAGGGACCCCAGAGAATGAGACTTCCTTTGTAAGCACTTTGGTGCCCTTTGAATCTGGAATTACATAAAGATGTTATTAAAACAAAGCAATTTTTTAAAAACGGAAGAGTAGGTCTGGCACTTGCTACGACGTGGGTGAAACTTGAGGATGTGGCGCTGAGTGAAATAAGTCAATTACAGAAAGATATGTACTATGTGAGTCCACTTAGCCAAGGTACGGGGAAGAGTCAGATGCACAGAGACAGAAAGAGGAACGCTGGGTGCTGGGGCTCAGGGGAGGGGACTGAGAGCTAATTTTGTTTGATGGGGACAGAGTCTCAGTTTGGGATGTCGAACTGGAGGTGGACGGGGTAATGAATACACGACAATGTCAGTGTGTCTAATTCTACTGAACTCTATGCTTACAAATGGTTAAGACAGCAGAGTTCATGTTATATGTGTTTTGCCACAGTTAAAAATAATAATAATCAAAAGGGAGAGAAATAGGATCCAGAATGAGCCTGTCTAAGTTGACTCCCAGACACATGGCTTACCAACTTGATTATCTTGGGCAATGTATCTCACTCCTCTCTGCCTCCATTTCCTTGTCTGGAGGATGAACATTTTTTGGTAGCTCAGATGGTAAAGAATCTGCCTGCAATGCAGGAGACCCTGGTTTGATTCCTGGGTGGGAAGATCTGCTGGAGGAGGGCACGGCAACCCACTCCAGTGTTCTTGCCAAGAGAATCCCATGGGCAGAGGAGCCTGGCCGGCTACAGTCCCTGGGATCTCAAGAGTCAGACCCGACTGAAGCAACTGCGCACACATGCCCGATTCAGACTAAGGGCTGCCGAGCGTGGAGACACTGCTCTGTGAATGCTGGCAAGCACTGGACTGGCCTGTCTCCATGCCGAAGGCACAAGAAGTCCATCAGCTTGAGTCTCCTTGTTCAAGTCTACTCACATGACTCCGGGGGACGCAGAAGACCCTGGGTAAAGCATGCTGCTCACCTTCCTGACCTGACCCCAGGGCAGGGATTGATAGGCAAGGTTATGTGAACAAAGAGAAGTTCTGAGATCCCCCTATAGGTGAGCCATGTAAAGAAGCTTAGTAGCTCAGATGGTAAAGAATCTGCTTCCAGTGCAGGAGATTTGGGTTTGATTCCTGAGTTGGGAAGATCCCCTGGAGAAGGGAATGGCTACCCACTCCAGTATTCTTGCCNTCTGAGATCCCCCTATAGGTGAGCCATGTAAAGAAGCTTAGTAGCTCAGATGGTAAAGAATCTGCTTCCAGTGCAGGAGATTTGGGTTTGATTCCTGAGTTGGGAAGATCCCCTGGAGAAGGGAATGGCTACCCACTCCAGTATTCTTGCCTGGAGAATTCCATGGACAGAGAAGCCTGGCAGGCTAGAGTCCTTTGGGTTGTAAAGAGTAGGACATGAATAAGCAACTAGCACTTTCACTTTGGGCTTTCCTTGTGGCTCAGACAGTAAAGAATCTGCCTGCCCATGCAGAAGACGCAGGTTCGATTCCTGAGTCGGGAAGATCCCCTGGAGAAGGGAAAGGCTACCCACTCCAGTATTCCGGTCTAGAGAATTCCATGGACAGTCCATGGGGTCGCAAAGAGTCAGACACAACTGAGCGACTTTGGGCTTCCCTGGTGGCTCAGATGGTAATGAATCTGCCTGCGATGTGGGAGACCCGGGTTCGAGCCCTGAGTCAGGAAGATGCCCTGGAAAAGGAAATGGCAACTCACTCCAGTAATCTTGCCCTGGAGAGTCCCATGGACTGAGGAGCCTGGCAGGCTACAGTCCGTGGGGTCGCAAAGAGTCAGACATGACTGAGTGAGTAACACGCACACACACACACACACACACACACACACAGTGAATTCCAGACCGAAGGCTGCAGCCCACCCTAGCACATGGTGACAGCCGGGAACCACCATTTCTGGCCACATATGGGCAGTCGTCTGGTCACTGTGCCAAGACAAATGCCTGCAGGAAGACAAGGCTCTTGGTTATTAGCATCATGGGTGTGGCGGTGTGTTGGCAGAGTTCCTACTGGGTCCCCCCAGCCAAAACCTTAGCCCGTGTGGGCTGGGCTTGGTTCTGGACCTACAGAGATGAGGCCCGGCCGCAGCTAGGGCAGTGGCCAAGGAGCCTGCCCTGGGTCCACCCTTCCCTGGGCTCCATCTCGGAGGCCGAGGGCGCCTTGTGCCTGGCTCCAGCTTACACCAGGGCCCGAGGGTGGGAGGGACCCAGGAGGTCTGGAAAGCTTGCTTGGTGATCTGGATCTTAAGGTCTGCCAGTCCCTCCGCTCTGCATGTGGACTGTGCGTGTGCACACGTGGCTGATAGGTTGGTGAGCTCTGATCAGTGCCCCTTGAGGAGTCTGCCCAGGTGTCCACTTAGAGGTCTGATTCGGGGGTGAGGTGGGTGGGAGGGCTCAGCCCAGCAGCAGCCCAGCAGCAGCCCAGCGAAGGCACTGGCTGAGACCAACTGTTCTCTCCTGGGCTTGATGCTTGCTGTATCCCCTGAACCGGAAGCTGGGGTGCAGCCTGGGCTGGCATCTGGCCTATGGCAAGTCCCAGCCTGGCCCAGAAAATAGGTTGGAGGCTGTGGGAGGGCCATTCTGATCCTATCCATCCGGCCTGGCTACTAGAACAGGGCTGGTCAGGCTACAGGCTTGTGGGGTCAGCTCATGGGGCAAGCTGTAGACTTCAGCCTCCTCCCTCCACTCTGGGTTTCTGACTCGGGGCTCATTCAGGAAATAGTCCCTGAGAGAGCAGAGTTTTGCCTGCGGTTCTGGTCCATTCTATTCTGTCTCAGTGGCGCCTAAGAACAACTCCTGCACTGACCCAGCTCTCGCAGGCGGAGTCTGGACATTCCAGCCAGAATAGACAAAACTGGCCACTGGCCCTAATGCCTACAGCCTGTGAGCTTTCAGAAGGCCTAAAAGATTGTCATGTATATCTTGGCTTCCAAGCATAAAAAGAAAATTTTTAAATTGTAATCAATGGATATTTATCCAGGTAACAATATTTCCACTAGCTTGATGGGACTCCCTGGTGTCAGTCAGTAAAGAATCCGCCTGCAATGCAGGAGACCGCTTGCAATGCAGAAGACCCAGGTTCAAACCCTGGATCAGGAAGATCCTCTGGAGAAGGAAATGGCTACCCACTCCAGTATTCTTGCCTGGGAAACCCCATGGACAGAAGAGCCTGGTGAGCTACAGTACATGGGGTCTCTAGAGTTGGACACAACTTAGTGACTAAACCACCAATGGCCAGGTGCAATAAACTTTAAGTTGTATGAACCAAATGCATAATCTAGTCTTAGGAGCAGAATTATTAAATTTATACACGCTCCTTTTGAAACTTGATAGGCAAAATTATACTTATTGTGAGAAGAATACATATTCTTCTGATAACGTGTCTGATATGATATGGGATAGAAACATCAAAACCAGTAGGATTTCACAGTATCTCTAATATCTCTAGCAGAACACAGACACCATCAGATCAGGCAAGGAGGGACCGGAGGGAATGCCTCAGCTTCTGCTCCTTCCTTTCCTCTCTGATTTGTAGCCAGAGCCTTCCCCTGGCCTACCCAACTGGTGTTCGGCAGCAAGGAAGCCTGGGTTTTGTGGTCCTTAGAGATCAGCCCCCAGGGACACAGAGCAGATCATGGAAAGGTCGGAGAATGAATGGGAGGGGAAAGTGAAAGGTGTTTGTCACTCAGTTGTGTCCGACTCCTCGCGATCCCATAGACTGGGACCCGCCAGGCTCCTCTGTCCACGGGATTTTCCGGGCAAGAATACTGGAGTGGGCTGCCATTCCCTTCTCCAGGGGATCTCCCTGACCCTGGGACTGAACCCATGTCTCCTACACTGCAGGCAGATTCTTTACTGCCTGAGCCACCAGGAGGGGAATGCGTGTCAAATATAGAAAAACCAGCCCCTAAGAGTATCATTCTACTTACACAGCTCTGGAGCTTGCCTTTTCCACTTAATGTTACATCTGGGATATCTTTCCAAACCTTAGCACTTACAGGTTTTGACTTTTCTCATGCTGTAGACTATTTGTTTGCAGGATGTAATATAATTTCCATTACCAGCACCTTTTTGACGGACCTAAACGTTGTTTCCAGCATTTCTGCCATTACCAGCTGCACAGTAAGGACACAGCTCCTGCGCAGACGCCTGGGTCAGGGCGCGCTGCCCTCCTCACTGGTGTTAACATTCTCTGGGGTTGATGGTGGGGAATGACAGGGCTGGGAGGCGGGAATGGGAGGGTGTCGGGGTGGGTGTCCGTGGTTCTGATTTCCACGGGGATCTCTCCTTCCCAGGGCAAGACGTCCCTTAGCTCTCAGAGTAAGGGGAGTGGCCAGCCAAGACGCTCACATGGGCTCCCTAGCGGCATCCTGTGGACACGCTTCGCCCACTCCCTGCTGTGGGTTGGACCCAGGTACAAAGCGACCTGGCTTTTGCTCTTTCTGGAGTTTCGGCGAAGGATGGGGTGCGGCAGGCTTCAATCCGCTGAGGATCTGAGCCCTCTCTGCTGCTGGAGCTGAAACTTGGGGGCGAGGTGGGAGGGTGGGGATGGGCTGGGAGCCGGGGTTGGGCTTTCCCTGAGACCCAGACGCCTGGCAGGACCAGCACGTTCTTGGCTCTGGGGGCAGCTTCCTCTGAGGGTGGGAACTGTGAAGGTGATGGAAGGCCCCGTCTTGCAGGGTGGAAACTGGTTCCCTTCGTCCTACTGGTGGCTCTGGGGATTTGGGCAGCAGATTTGGGTTGACAGCGCGTGACAATTCACTTCCTGACCTTTCCCAGGGAGCTTTCACTTGCTGGCTGAATCCTGCAGCCTTTTTGTTCTGCCGTGAGTCACCAGGTTTAGCTGTGAGTCACCAGGTTCAGCCCTCCGCGTCGGTCCTCTCCCGTCTCCCCTGCTCTGAGCTTCCTCCCGCCGTGGACTTGGCAGGTCACCGGCGAGTCCCCTCTACCTGGTGCCTCGGGTGGGTGGTACGGCTCTGCCTGTGGCCATCACAGGGATGTGAGCCCTTGGGGTCAGCAGACGTGGGTCAGGGCCCAGCTCTGTTGCTGGCCGGCCGAGGGGCTCTGTGGAACTGTGGAGCAGGAGGGAAGACCACCACGGGCTCCTTCGGGCTGTTAGTCTGAGACCCAGTGATGTCTCAGGCAGAGGAGCCGAGTGAGCCCCTGGCCTGTGTGCCCCTCCTATGGGCTGCGTTGTCTCTCTTGGGTACCACATCGCTCTGTCAGGGTGACGCAGCATCCTCAAACATGAACGAGAACTTTATCTATCATCGACTTCTATTTTTATAACTAAAATAGTTAAGTTTATATTTATATATGTAATATACTACATAATGTATTTTGTCTCATATACATATATAAACATACATAACACATACATAACACATATAATTGGGGAAGGCAATGGCACCCCACCCCAGTACTCTTGCCTGGAAAATCCAATGGACGGAGGAGCCTGGTGGGCTGCAGTCCATGGGGTCGCTAACAGTCGGACAGACTGAGCGACTTCACTTTCACTTTTCTCTTTCATGCATTGGAGAAGGGAATGGCAACCCACTCCAGTATTCTTGCCTGGAGAATCCCAGGGACGGTGGAGCCTGGTGGGCTGCCGTCTATGGGGTCACACAGAGTCGGACACGACTGAAGTGACTTAGCAGCAGCAACACATATAATGGGCTTCCCCATGGCTCGGTGGTAAAGAATCTGCCTGTAATGCAGGAAATGCAGGAGATATGGCTTCGATCTCTGAGCTGGGAAGATCCCCTGGAAGAGGAAATGGCAACCCAATCCAGTATTCTTGCCTGAAAAACCCCGTGGACAGAGGAGTTTGATGGCTACAGTCCATGGCGTCACAGACAGTCAGACATGACTGAGCAATATATTTAATAATCGTATATAGTGTTTCTATGATAACTGAAATGAAATGCAATTTCAGCCTCAAGCCTTCACTCTGCTAAGGGGATGGGAATTTAGCCTCAGCCCTCCTGGGCCTTTCCTGTCCAGAGTTGTACTAACTTCCAGGGGCCTTGTTCAGAACCAAGACTCTGGTGGACTTTGTGCAGTGGGAACATCAGTGCTGGTTGCTGTTACCCATCACCAGCTCAGCTCTTGCTGTTGGTCATCAGCCTGTGCAGGCCTCAGGCTCACTGGCTTTCTCTTGGAGCCACTTCTGGGCGCCCAGGAATCCTGCTGCTGCTCCGAAGTGGTGCTGAGGCTGGGAGATTCTGCTGTCATCCCACCTAAGATGTTATCATTCATCCACTTCTTCTTTGGGGGGCTTCTGCTGTCTGCTCTCAGCTTCTTCAGACCCATCTGGAGACTTTCCTCACTAAGGCTTGATCTCTCCATGGCTTCCCTGCTGGATTTGATACCCTGAGAGGATCCTTTTTTAATGCCTCCCTGCTCTAGACAACAAAACTTACTCTCAGTACAACTGTGAAATGAAATGAAGAATAAAGGTCAGAAAAGAAAGGCAGACAGTGGTCACTGATTTAATTATCCATCAAGATTATTTTCTTTTATTGAAATACACACACCCTGCTGGCAAAAATACATATCAGAGCACACCATTTTCACACATTAAAACACACCTATTTAGTCCTATTTGCAATAGCCAAGACATGGATGCAACCTAAATGTCCATTGACAGATGACTGGATAAAGAAGGTGTGTACATATCTACAAAGAAATACTTCTCAAAAGAATGAAATAATGCCGCTTGAAACAACAAGGAAGGACCTAGAGATTATCATACTAGTAAATAATCTAGTGAAGTAAGTAAGTAAACTGGGCAAATGTCATATGATATTACTAAGACGTGAAATCTAAAAAGAAAATGGTACAAATGGACTTGTATACAAAGCAGAAATAGACCCACAAAATAGAAAACAAGCTGTGGTTACCAAAGGGAAAGAGGGTGTGGGGATATAGTAGGAGTCTGGGGTCAATGCACACATGCTACTATAGATATAAAGTAGGTAACCAACAAGGGCTTACGGTATAGCACAGGGAACTGTCCTTGTGGCTCCGCTGGTGAAGAATGCGCCTGCAATGTGGGAGACCTGGGTTTGATCCCTGGGTTGGGAAGATCCCCTGGAGAAGGGAAAGGCTACCCACTCCAGTATTCTGGCCTGGAGAATTCCACGGACTGTATAGCCCATGGGGTCGCAAAGAGTCGGACAGGACTGAGCAGCTTTCACTTTCACGAGGGAAAGAGTCTAAAAATATACACGTATGTATAACTGAATCACTTTGCTCTACATCTGAAACTACACAACACTGTAAATCAGTTACCCTTCAATAACACATACACATGCACAAACACAGCTGTTTATTCAATAGCTTGTATATTTACCTAATGAACTCTGAGTCTTTGGCTACAGTCTGTCTGCTATATTAACATCTTATGTCAATATATTCAATTAAAATTTACCCAGAAGTGAATTTTTATAAACTTGAATTACATACCTGCAACAGGTAAATGTAGTCAACTGCTAAATTGTACCACTGATGCACTATTTTATTTATTTGATTTGCTCTTTAGTTTGAAAACAACTAGCAATTGAAAAAGAATACATTTCAACTTTAAAGATATTAAAATTCAGTCCAATATTTCATGTATGAAATAAAATGTTCATCTGAAACAAAAATATTATACGTTACACTCTTTTACTGTTTAAACTTTTAAGCCCAAAGAGAAGTTTCAAGTGGTCTGAGAAGACAGAAATTAAGCAACTCAAGTTCTCTTCCTTGCTCTTTACGAGCCCAACATGTTGGTAGATCACTTTGGACTTGCTGTTTGAGCACAGGGCTATGTAGCAAACAGGAGCTAGAGGCTAGAACTGAATCCGAAGTCAGCGCCAAGGATTCTGAACCTTCGAAAAAACGTACTCTTTTCTGTAAGCCACTGATAAAATAACATTCTTCATTACAACAAACTATAGTATACAGGTTTATAAGAGAACAATATTTAAAAGACAATAGATAAATGGAAGAAAGCAAACTGTAAAACGGACCCAAGTAAACTTAACGATCTGACTAGCGCAGTAACTAAGAACCAGAAGGTTCAGATGATTTTACAGAGAAGTTTTACTAAACTTTCAGGTAACAATAATTGTAAATAGTTATAATAGGTAATATGTAGTGAGCTGTTTCTGTGTTCCAGGCAGTACGAAGTGCTTTCTCTAAGTGAACAAATTTAATTTTCACAACAATCTAAGTGGATAGTCAGTAGCTTCTATATGAAAACTTTCAAGACGGCAAGCTTCTACTTTGTACTTAGCCTATTGTTTTTATCTCTTTATTAAAAATTTTTGTTTCTATTTCTTTATTTCCTTTATTGGGATATAGCTGCTTTACAACGTGGCGTTAGTTTGTGCTGTACAACGAAGTGAATCAGCTATCTGTATCCATATGTCCTCTCCCTCTGGCAACTCTCCTATCTCGCCACCCCAGTCCTCTAGATCATTCTACTTAGACTGCTCTTTTGTTAAATAGCCCTAGCCATCAATTTTCTATTTACCTATGTGCAAATATATACCTGTTAGTTCTAGTTCTGCCTTTTTGAGCAATATGACATAAATGAAGCTCTTCTTTCGTGTGGCCATCCTTCATATGCTGGAAAGCCATTATCATATCTGCTTTCTCCACCCGAGACTTCATTTAAGTCTGTCCAGGGACTTCCCTGGTGGTGCAGTGGTTAGCACTCTGTGGCTCCACTGCAGGGCGTACGGTTTGGGTCCCTGGCTGGGGAACTAAGATCCTGCATGCCACGTGGTGTGACCGGAAAACAAAAGAAAGGTTTTGTATAAACTTAAAAAAAAAATGATTATTAATCTTTGGCTGCTCTGGGTGCTCGATGCGGTGAGAGGGCTTTCTCTGGTTGCAGCGAGTGGGGCTGCTCTCTGGCCCTGTTGCTCGGGTTTTTCACTGCGGCGGCTCCTCTGTTGTGCAGCACAAGTTCCAGAGCAGAGGCTCAGGGGTTGTAGCACATGGGCTGGGCTGCTCTGCAGCTTGTGGGGTCTTCTCCGATCAGGGATTGAACCCGTGTCCCCTGCATTGCCAGGTGGATTCTTAACCACTGGACCGCCAGGGAAGTTCTTGTATAAACCCTTTAATATCCATTTTTCCCACCTTCTAGTCCTGTAGCCCTCCTAATTTCCTGCATGGGTTTACAAAGGTTGTTATTGGTAGCTTTGCGTTCTTGTCTTCATGACAAACTTATTCTTGACATGAACCTACTGGAGACTGGGAGTTCTTAGAAATAATTTCCATGTGGAATATAATGTCTGTTGAAAGATAAGCAGTAAATGTGTGCTAATTTGGAGCTTACATAGATACTATGAAAACTCAACGTTACCCACAGCAGATGCTTTCAACTTGGACTTAGGAGAACATTCCAGGTAGGAGTATTTTATCACTGACCTTGTTAAGAATTGCTGGTGCATGGTGATATTGAAAAGCATATAGGCATTTAGCGAGTCTTACTGGTTTTAAACCCTCTTGCTGCCTGCTCTTGTTTCAGCAGAGACTGCCGATCTGTGGTGGTCCAGATGTGCTTCACGAGACGGTGCTTTCTGGGAGGTGAAGATTTGTGGCAGCCCTGTGTTGAGCAAATCTCTTGGGACCAGTGTTTCCAACCGCATTTGCTCACTTCATGTTTCTATGTCACATGTTGGCAGTTCTTGCAGTATTTCAAACTTTCTCATTATTATTTGTTATGGTGATCTCTTTTGGTGTCACTATTGCAAAAAGTTTATGACTCGCTGAAGGCTCTCTGGTGTTTAGCATTTTTAACCAATAAAGTATTTCTTGACTAAAGTATGTAGATTTCTTGCTTATTTTCTTTAAACTGAAGCATAGCTGATTTACGCTGTTGCCTCACTTTCAGGTGGATAGTTGTACATTTTTTTTTAACATAATGCTGTTGGACACTTAATAGGCTACAGTGTACTGTACACATAACTTTTATATGCATTGGGAAACTGAAAAATTCATGTGACTCACTGCATTGTGGTGGCCTGGAACTGAACCCACATGTATCTCCGAGGTGTGGCTACACTTACTCTGTGCCTCCCAGCTGCCCTGGGAGTCCTTTTCTAGTCTGGGGGTGTGGTGGGGGCTCAGGAAGCCTGGCTCTTACACAAACAAGTGCCTGGAGGTCCTTCCATGCCTCTGAAAGGGGAGGCTTTTGAGCTGCAGAAGCCAGGAAAAGACTGCCCCTTTCTCTGCCTTCCTCTGTGACAGCCCTTCCCTTGGGCCACCTGGATCAGGGCAAGAGCCAAGAGAGGAAAATAAATAAGAGGAAAAATAACATAGGTTCATGTGTCAAGAACTTCCCAGCATGGAGCTGGCGGGGCAGGGCTGCTCCTCACCCCATCCCTCAAGGTGGTGGGACCCCAGTGACATCCTTGCTGTCTCTCTAGCACAGAAGAGGTCAGACTGCCCAGGTCCCGGCCTCCAGATGACTGCGTGGCTCTCTGCACATGGCTTGCCTCTGGCTCAAAGTCTGGGAGGTTCTGCCTCTGGAGTCTGGAAGGGCTGAAGGAACATCAGCTCCACCCTCTGTTCCGGAGAAGGGGTGTCAGGCCCAGCGAGATGCCATAAGTCATGAGAGGTTGCACAGAGAGTAGGGCAGAAACAGTCCTTGAACTGAGCGCCATCTTGCGGGTCTGATCTGCAGAGCTCAGCTGGCTGCTTATTGCTTGAGCTGCAACTGAGGCAGGAGATAGACGGGCTCCAGGCCAGGCATTTACAACTGGCTTCTGTTTACACTTCTCGGGACGAGAAAAAGGTGGACTTCAGGTCGGACACTTACACTAGCCTCCTGTTTGCATTTCCTGAGACAGGAGATAGGCGGGCATGTTAAGTCACTTTAGTCGTATCCGAGTCCTTGTGCCCCTCTGGACTATATCCTGCCAGGCTCCTCTGTTCCTGGGATTCTCCCCAGGCTAGAACACTGGATGAGATGGCTGGATGGCATCACGGACTCGATGGACATGAGTCCGAGTGAACTCCGGGAGATGGTGATGGACAGGGAGGCCTGGCGTGCTGCGATTCATGGGGTCGCAAAGAGTCGGACACGACTGAGCGACTGAACTAGAATACTGGAGGGGGATGCCATGTTCTCCTCCAGGGGATCTTCCTGACTCACGGATTGAACCCAAGTCTCCTGCATCGCAGGGGTATTCTTTACTGCCGAGCCACCAAGGTTGGCAGACTCCAGGGTAAGCACTTACAAATCAACCTCATGTTTGCTCTCATCAATGGAAGCAGCAACTGAAACGGGGCACTAGCCAGGCTTTGTCTCTTGTGGATGCCTTAAGTCATGTCAGGAACAAAGAGGGGCTGAACTGTGTTTGAGTAAAGGATTAAGAGGTCACATATTTCCCCTCCTTGGGGCAAGGGAGACACTACCCACGTGCAGAAAGCCTCCTTGGGGGTCAAAAGTCAGGGATGCCAGGCCATAATGAGTCTTGCTTCTTCCAGACGCCTTTGCATTGAAATCCATCTTGGCAAAGACTTGCACTTGCATGCTGGGAGGAGTCTTAGGGCAGGTTAGACGTGGAGAAAAAAGCCAGATAATCGGCTACGGGTAAACAAAGATGGGGAAGAACAGACCTATATAAATGACTTCAGTGGCTCTTTTCTGAACTTTTTCTTACTAATGGGGACACCCACACTCTTTCTGCTTATGCATCTCTGCCTTGCTTCCATCTTAACTAAACAAATTGACAAATTGTTTCTTTGTGTGCTCCCCAACTCGTAACTGTGTTATGCATTGTACCTGCATTTACAGTTTTGGCTTCCATGATAGATGTATTTTTTCACTGGTGGCAAAGATCCAGGGAAAAATAGTTTCTAGCCTCTAGCCCTTGCTGGTCTGATGGCGGGGATTCTTGGTTCTCATCCAGGCCACCCCAGTTCAATTCCTGGGCAGGGAACTAAGATCTCGCTTCCCACCACTGCTCACCACTGCCTCACTGAGACCACAGCCAGCGTCTCAGGGACAAACAGTTCAATGATGCTGTGAACCTCATGGGCCCTTGGGGCCTGGAAGAATGCTGAAAAACAACCTCTGATGCTATTATTTACTTTCCTCTAAACTCACTGGTGGTCTTTCCCCAGTGGATTCAGAATGCCAGGAGATGTGATAACTAGAGAGCAGGCGTTCCTGGGTCGCAGAGGCTGGAGACAGACCCACTGGCCAGGCGGGGGCCAGCTGGGAGCAGCCTGTTCCACGGCGACCCTGGAGAGGCCTGGCCTGGGAGGACAGTGTGGGAGCTCCTGCTTGAGGCTCTGGTGGAGCATGGATCCCATGGCATGTCCCCACAGTGCCCCTTGAGGTCCGTTCTCCCCAGAGCAGCTATTGAGATCTTTGAAAAGTAAGTCCGGTCTTGTCACTTCTCTGTATAAGCCATTCCCGCAAGATTCAGAATAAAATCCCAAGTCTCACCTGATCCACACAACTTGGTATGACTTATCTTCAGTTGTCTCTCCAGTTCCATGTTGGGTCACCCCACTCTTCCCCTGACTCAGTACCCTGTGGGCACGGTGGCCATCCCCCCTGCAGGGCATACGGAGGGCGGGCCCACCTCCCTCTGCCTGGATGCTCCATTCCAGATTATTTCCTGATTGCAACTCTCACAGCCCGTCTGTAGATAAGCCTTCCCTGATCACCGCATCCCCTCTCCCAGTCACTCTGGATTTCAGAATTCAGCTTTCTTTCCTTTAGAGCCTTTATCACCGCCTGAAATGATCTCCTCTACGTGTTTGTCTATTATCTGTCTCCCCACCAGAACTAAGCTCCATGCTCACCTATAACTCTCCAGGGCCCTGCACACGGGCGTGTGCACGCTAAGTCTCTTCAGTCGTGTCCGACTCTTTGTGACTCCACGGACTGTAGCTGGCCAGGCTCCTCTGTCCATGGGATGCACCAGCAAGAATACTAGAGTGGGTTGTCGTGCCCTCCTCCAGGGATCTTCTCGACCCGAGTCTCTTAGCTCTCCCGCATTGGCAGGTGGGTTCCTTACACTAGCACCACCTGAGAAGCCCGGGCCCTGCATATGGTAGATGCTTATTAAATATTTGCTGAATGAACAGGGGGAGCTCAGAGGGTGTCATCCCCCCTCCTCCCTGCCAGGTGTTCTGTGATCTTGGGTGGGGAGGGAGCGGAACATGGATGGCCCTCAGAGCATGCCACAGGCCTGGCCGTTTAGTCGCTAAGTCGTGTCTGACTCTCTTGTGACCCCGTGGACTGGGGCCCGCCAGGCTGCTCTGTCCATGGGATTTCCCAGGCAAGAACACTGGAGTGGGCTGCCACTTCTTTCTCCAGGGGATCTTCCTGACTCAGGGATAGACTCCATTTGCGGGCAGATTCTTTACCACTGAGCCACCAGGGAAGCCCCTGGCAGACACTAAATACTGAAATACCCAGCGTTGGGACTTCCTTGGTGGTCCAGTGGCTAAGACTCCACACTCCCAATTTAAAGGGCCCGGGTTTGATCCCTAGACAGGAAATTAGATCCGACCCAGAGGAGCCCAAACAAATAAACAAACCCCCAAACTCAGTGTTTCTTGTGACAATTATTGCCCCCAGGCCCTGGGGCTTATCTTCAGTAATTCTTCCATTTCCTGAGATGCACTCACCTGTCCTTCCTCATCTGCAGTTATTGAAATCTCCCTGAGTGCACCAACCTTCTACTCCCATCTACACTTGTTGAAATCCTTCTCATCTTCAAGACTCAGATCAGAGCCAACTTTCCATCAAGACTCCGTCACCTCTTCAGGGAGAGTATGGCCTCAGCCGTGGCCACCCACCCTCTGCCCGGCACTGCACGCCACCGGATCTCTCATTTAGGCCTTACGACAGTCCTGTGAGGGAGGTTCTGCTCCTGACCCCATTTCACAGGTGGGGAAACTGAGGCTCAGGAAATTGCCCAAGGTCTCACAGTCACAAGTAGAGGAGGGAGTAAGTCAGACAGAGAAAGACAAATATCGTTTGGTATCGCTTTATGGAATCTAAAAAGCAGGGTACAACTGAACTTATCTACAAGACAGAAATAGAGTTACAGAGGTAGAAAATAAATTTATAGTTACCAGAGGGTGGGGAGGGTGATAAACTGGAAAATTGGGATTGACATATTCACACAACTATATATAAAAAATTGATGACGAATCAGGAAGTACTGTGTACTACAGGAAACTCTGCTCAATACTTTGTAAGGCCCTCTATGGGAATATAACCTAAAAGAGTGGATATATGTGTAACTGACTTCGTTTGCTGTACATCTGAAAGTTAACACAATATGGCAAATCAACTATGCTCCAATAAAATTAAAGGAAAAAATCAAAATAAACAAACAAACCAAAAAAAAAAAACCCCAAATAAGTAGAAGAAGGAGGATCTAAACCCTGGGAGGCTGACCCAGCTGCGACTGATCTACAATCCATCTATAGGGTCTATAGCTACAGGCCCTAAGCTGAGCCCGCCTGGCCCCCTAACCGCTCCCTACCCCCGCCACCCCTTGCACCTCTGGTCCTTGTGGTCTCTGCTGCCCAGGGAGCTCAGAGCCCTTTGACCATCCTGTCTCCAGCCCTGTGTCCTCCTCGCTGTGCCTGGAACCTGGGCCATCGCTGAGGGCAGGGACGGGCAGGGATTGAACCTAATTCTGGCCCTTCATCCCCCGCCCCATGTGCCTGCTTTTTAAAAACTTATTGTTGTCGAGAAATTCCATAGAATTTTTTTTTTCCATAGAAAAATTTGAAGGACAAGATGATCATGTGTTGGGAAGGGACTGACAGAACTTGGCAAACCGAAGACAATTACTGTAAATCGTGTCTTAACATTTTTGTGTAATTACATACTTCTATGTGGTCCAAACTGCTCAAGAGTCAGTTTTAAAATACAACCCTGACCAAAGTAACTAAATTCTCTCTCTCTCCCTCCCTTTCTCTCTCTGTCTGTCTGTCTCTCCCCCTCTGGAAGGCTGGGCCTCTCAGAGAAAAGGCCCGAGACCAGAGGCTGGCCGCCTTCCTAACAGGCAACACGGTACCCATCACGCGGATGTTTGGAGCAATGCAGAACTTTGACCCTTTTTCCTCTTAGCCTCAGGGATGTCATCTGTAAACTGGGACTAGTGGAGGCTGTCCCTCTCAGAGGGCCTGTCAGGGTTCAGGGACTAATGGGAGGAAGTCCATGCTTTCCAGAGACCTCGGCTTGATCTGGGGCAAGGGGAGTGGGTGGGGAAGAGACTGTGGTTGGCCGGAGCCCAGGGCTTCGTGCTGCCTCGAGGGTCTCACAAGCACGTGGGAGGCAGATGGACAAGGTGGCCGTGGTTCACGGGTTGTCTACTAGGAGCTACTCAGGGAAGAGAAAGACAGAAAGCCACTCTGGAGGAGGTGTCTCTGAGTTGAGGGTGGCAGGGAGGAAGCTGGAAGGAAGCGAGGTCAGAGCTGGGAGTGGCTGTTCTGTCATTCAGGACTCAGTAGTTCAGGTTCTGCCATGTGCCAGGCCTGGGGCTGGTACTGGGGACATCATTTAGGGTGAGAGACACATGCTAATTGCGATGGTGATGGTTTCCATGAAGAAGAGATTTGGGGGTGTTAGAGGACTTACCGGGCCTGGGTGTTGGAGGAAGCGTCCCTTGGGTGCGCTCTGAGATCAGCAGGCGGCGTCCAGTGCTGGGTAGGAGAGCGGGGCTCTGGGCAGAAGGGAGTGTGTGAAGCTTGGAGCTGGAGGGAGCAGGGCCCCCTGAGAAGCTGACATGGCCGAGGCACATGAGCTGGATGAGGCCCGTGTGCCTCGTCCACACAGAGCCTCAAGTGACAAAGGGATGTTTGGCTTTAACTTAGTCACAGGACCCCTTGAAAGGTACTAAAGTGGGGTGGAGGGCAGGCTGGAGCAGGGGCAGTGGGGGCAAGGGGTAAGGGAGGGGACACACATTTGGTGGATGGAGGAAAAAGGGGCTCGCTGGGGTAGGGATGGGCGGTGGGCACCGCTCAGTTCCCTGAGTCCTCTAGCAGCACTGCGCTGGAGGGTGGGCTGGGACTGGAGTGGAGTTTGAGTTCATTGTTATTTTGACCTTGTGGTCAAGGCTGTTCTGTTCCTTAAATGAATGTGAACAATCCCCCTGGCTGGACTCCAGAACTTGGACTCAGACAGGGACACCGCCCACACATGCACACCCACCAGGCNGCGCTGGAGGGTGGGCTGGGACTGGAGTGGAGTTTGAGTTCATTGTTATTTTGACCTTGTGGTCAAGGCTGTTCTGTTCCTTAAATGAATGTGAACAATCCCCCTGGCTGGACTCCAGAACTTGGACTCAGACAGGGACACCGCCCACACATGCACACCCACCAGGCCTGGGGCTGGGCCTGGCTGTGTCCTTGGCCCTACCAGCTCTCCTGGCATCCAGGTGGGGAGGTGGCGGTAGAAACGGCCCCCAGGAGCGATTCCTGGCCAATGGCCTTGGGTGCCCTGGCTGTGGACTCGAGTTCTGCCTGCTCCCTGATCCACTCATGTTCTCAGGGAGCCCAGCCTCCCTTCCCCACCCAAGGCCCTGACCTGCTGGAACCTCTGCTGAGTGGGCCTTCACCTCACCTGGGAGCTGACTTTGCTCCCCTACCAGCGACCCAGTGCACAGTGGGGCCTGGGGCCTTCTGGTGGGCCCAGCCTCTGGGCAGGGGTTAGAGAGGGTGCTGGGCAGGGCTGGCTGTGTTGCCCCAGGTCTTGGGTGAGTTTGCCCCCGTCGAGCCCTGTTGTGAACAGGGCTGAGGCATGGGCTGTCATCCAGGTTTCCTTGCTTGCTTAGGGAGTCACATCTCCCTGGGCCTCACTTTTCCCATCTGAAAAATGGGTATGCTGCTGCTGCTGCTAAGTCACTTCAATCGTGTCCAACTCTGTGTGACCCCATAGATGGCAGCCCACCGGGCTCCCCCATCCCTGGGATTCTCCAGGCAAGAATACTGGAGTGGGTTGCCATTTCCTTCTCCAATGCATGAAAGAGAAAAGTGAAAGTGAAGTCGCTCAGTCTGTCCGACTGTTAGCGACCCCATGGACTGCAGCCCACCAGGCTCCTCCGTCCATTGGATTTTCCAGGCAAGAGTACTGGGGTGGGGTGCCATTGCCTTCCCTGGAAAAAATGGGTATAGCACCAGGTTAGTTGGGTTGTTGGGTTTAGGGAGGGTGAATGACTGCACAGTTGGCCTTGGACACTCCTTGTTCTGACTCCGGAGATAAGCAGCCTGGTGGTCTGGTCCAGCTCTGGGGAGAGGCTTTTCCAGGCTCGGGGGGCTCCTGGCCTTTCTTAAGGAGGCTCCCTCTGCCAGGAGCTGAGCTCACAGGGCGGGCCGGGCCTCAGGGGCCTCACGTCCGCTGTCCTCCCTTTCCTGGGAGCTAGCCCAGAGACGGGGGCAGGGCATCTGGTTCTCATTGGCGGCTATCTCTAATTCCTTTGGCATCTGACTGCTTTTCAGAAGAAGGAAGATGCACTTAAATGATTGTGACCCAGCGCGGTGCTGAGGAAGCACTGGGCTTCCAGCAAGCAGAGCTGGATCCAGGGCCTAACTGGGCCACTCACTGGAGTGCAGTCTGGGTGAGCGAGGTGTTCACTGCCCCTCGTATCAAGGGCCCCGTTTGGAAAATGGGAATAATGATTTCTGCCCTGTCTGTTCCCTAAAGTGGAGAAAGATGGAAATGTGCTTTGTAACCTGCGGAAAGAAGACACTTCCCCTTTGTGCTGGCATCACTGTGGATGGGGTCCTGCCCAGGGACCTTGCCCCACACGGGGGCAGCCAGGCCTGTTGGCCGAGCCCTGAGGTTTGCATGTCCATATGGGTGAAGCAACTTCGGGGTCCATGGGATGGAGGCCCATTTTAGAGGGCCTGGCTGGGGACCCTGAGAGTGGCAGCGGCTCAGAACATGAAGCGTTCGCTCTGGCTGGCGTGGCCTGGGGACAAAGGGCACACGAGCGACAGCTACCGCTTTATCCGCGCTCACTGCGCGCCCGGCACACTTCTGAGAGTTTTCTGTGACTGATCCTCACCACTCCCTTCCGAGAGAGGTTCCCATCACTCCCCCTGCCAACCCTTCACGGGTGGAAAGGCATTACGGGAGAGGGCACGGGGTGTGCAGAGGCCTGGGGAGTCCCTCGCTTGGGGGTGCAGCGGGACGAGCTCGCCCCGGGCTTGGGGTCTCACACGGCAGCAACGGGAGCCCTCGCAGCTTCTTGGGGGGCCTAACCTCGAGGGTGGGCAGGATGGGCTCCTGGGAGGACTGGCCGTCGGGCTTCCCCATTCCTCTGTCTTCACACTGGAGCACAGGCCCAGCTGCCACCCAGGCGGCCCTCCGGGAATCCTCGACTCCGAGAAGCGCCGAGGAGCTGGGCGGTGTCCGTGTGGACGGCCGAGGTCTCAGAGCTGGGTGGGCTAGCGTGGGGGCCAAGGGGACTGTGGGTGCCAGGCCGCACCCCATCCTGGGAAGCAGACTTCCGGAAGGGCAGGGCAGCCTGCCTGCCGAGTTTTAGAGCAGCCAGGGACATTCCTCCCGCTCCGGGCCATCCTGCTCGTGCCGCCTGATCAGAGGACTGGCCCAGCTGGGGAGGGGGTGATCACGCCATGGCCCCAGTGACCAGAGAGAGGAGACCACCCTGGACACTTTCTTCTCAAAGTCAATGAAACCCTTGCCCAGGGAGGCCACCCTGGAGCACCACGGCGCAGGCCCTGGGCTGAGACCTGGCGTGCACGCGGGCAGGCGCGTCCCCTCCCAGGACGGCAGTGGTTCACTGCTGAGCAAGGCCTTGGGGCTGGGGCTGGGGAGTGTGCGGGGGCGTTGGCTCTGCAGGGTGACCCACCCTGCGTCCTGACCATCTGCTTGAGCCTCCATCACCACCGACAAACAGGCAGGAATTTCCAACAAAGACAGGGATGGGGTGGGAAAAGGGCCTGCGGGGGGAGTGGTGGAGTTTTGAGTCATGAGGCATCCAGGGTGTGATGTCTGTGCAGGAGCCAGAGATAAGATGCGCAGAGATGGCTGGGGTGATTGGGAAGCACGAGGCAGACAGGCCGGATCTGGGGTGAGGTCAGCAGAGAAGCAGGGGCCGCAGTGAGCCATGCAGCACAGGGGGGCTGAGGGGCCCAGGGGAAGGCAGGCGAGAGGTGGGGGGCTGAGGGGGCCAGGGGAAGGCAGGGGAGAGGTGGGGGGCTGAGGGGGCCAGGGGAAGGGAGGCGAGGGGTGGGGGGCTGAGGGGGCCCAGGGGAAGGCAGGGGAGAGGTGGGGGGGAGGGAGGAACTCACCTTGGACTTTCTTTTTGAAAGATTTAAATACTTGGTGTCTGAACAGAGCACAGGGGGAGAGAGTTCAGGAGTTCAGAGCCCCAGGGATCTGGCGCCCGCCCGTGGACAGGGGAATGTTGTTCTGGAAGGGAAGTGAAGCCCAGCCTTTGTTCTCATCCCACAGAAACAGTCCTGGATTTGGTGCAAGATTGGCATCCGCCTATGCCAATTTGTAAATACTTCTGGAAATGCCCTTTGCCCAGGAGGCACTTGGCGAAACCTCTTGCTTACTGTGTGGCCAGCCGGCCGTAGGAGAGGCTGAAGGTGAGCGGAGCTGGGAAGGCAGTGAGTGACCCCGGGGAGAGGCGGTGAGGAGGCCCCAGCAGGAAGGGCGGTTCGAGGCCTTTTCTGGATGGTGCACGAGGCGGACCCGCTCCCCACCTGCTCNGGGGCCCAGGGGAAGGCAGGCGAGAGGTGGGGGGCTGAGGGGGCCCAGGGGAAGGCAGGGGAGAGGTGGGGGGGAGGGAGGAACTCACCTTGGACTTTCTTTTTGAAAGATTTAAATACTTGGTGTCTGAACAGAGCACAGGGGGAGAGAGTTCAGGAGTTCAGAGCCCCAGGGATCTGGCGCCCGCCCGTGGACAGGGGAATGTTGTTCTGGAAGGGAAGTGAAGCCCAGCCTTTGTTCTCATCCCACAGAAACAGTCCTGGATTTGGTGCAAGATTGGCATCCGCCTATGCCAATTTGTAAATACTTCTGGAAATGCCCTTTGCCCAGGAGGCACTTGGCGAAACCTCTTGCTTACTGTGTGGCCAGCCGGCCGTAGGAGAGGCTGAAGGTGAGCGGAGCTGGGAAGGCAGTGAGTGACCCCGGGGAGAGGCGGTGAGGAGGCCCCAGCAGGAAGGGCGGTTCGAGGCCTTTTCTGGATGGTGCACGAGGCGGACCCGCTCCCCACCTGCTCGTCCCACGCTAGCTTGCGCCTTGCCAAGCTTCTGGGTGAGGCCGTGTGCTCTGGCACAACCCATGTCTCCCTTTCCAAACCTTAAGCCCGGTGCTGTTCCCACAGCCCAGCTTGGCGGGCTTGCACTGTGGAAGCAGAGGAGGCAGCCTGAGTGACCAGGCAGGCGTGGTGCTGCGGGGCCCCTGGCCTGACCCCCCAACAGGTCAGAGCCGTTAAAGCAGGGCAGGGCCCGAGAGGGGGACTGAGATGCACCCACCCATCCCCGCAAGGCCAAGGATCTGTACAAACCTGCTGTCGGTGACTTTTGTCTTGAGAACTCTGGAGAAATCTGAATGTTGACTGGGTGTTACAAAAGGTGAAACTTGACTGACATGGAAAGCTGGATTGTTAACTGAAAGAAAGTTTAAAAAAGCATATATGGTGTGATCTCATTTTGGACAAAATAATAATGACTATGTACCATAGGTGTTAATAGTGATACTGATTGGGTGCTAAAAATCTTTTCCCCTTATTTTTTCTTATTTTTGTGGCTCTATGTTTTCTCATACTTAATCTTTTTTGGTCATTGTCTTCAGCTGCTACAATGAACATACACCTCTTTTGTTATATGAAAAGGTTGTTTTTAACTAAAAAACATTTGCTAAAAATTTGAGTCGTGGATGGAACCATGGTCCTATGGGACAGGAAGAGCTAACCTCTCTGCTCATTTGCTCCCAGCCACAGCTTAGAACACAAACTCCAGCTGTGCTTCAGTTGTGTCCAACTCTTTGTGACCCTATGGACTGTAGCCCACCAGGCTCCGCTGTCCATGGGATTTCCCAGGCAAGAATACTGCAGTGGGTTGCCATTTCCTTCTCCAGGGATGTTCCTGATCCAGGAATTGAACCTACATTGCTTGTCTCCTGCATTGGCAGGCAGTTTCTTTACCACTAGCACCATCTGGGAAGCCCTGAGTTTGGCACAAGGTCCAGATAGAGCTAATTACTGCAGAGCAAAAACAGACTTGACTCAGATGATAAGTGATTAGTGAGTGATTAAAAAAAAAAAATCTCAGCCTGGCCTCCTCAACCAACCCAGGCCAGGCCTGCCCCAAACTTCTCTTTGTATGAAAATCCAACTCTATTTTAATAGTGGGTTGGGGAAACAAAAAAGCAGAATTTGAAGGATAAAGTTGCTAAATGTGCTATACTTTCCTGCTAGTCACCGGCAGCACTTGTGGGACTGTCCCAGGTACGTCTGGGCACCACTAGTGATGCCAGACTGGGTACCATGCATGATGTGATAAGACCATCACTCAGAGACAGAGGGTTTGGGACCAGGGAGGCCGAGATTAACCACAGTTTAACTGGAATGCAATGAGTGCCCTGGAAACCCATTTCTCTGGGCCTTATTTCATCCTTCAGAAGGGCCGTATCATCCTGGGCCTCCCCTGGCAAGCTTGTCTCTCACAAGGCTGTGGCTCAGCTGCTCTGGGTCTTGTGTGCGGGGCAGGTGAGTGGACGGGCGGTCTGCCCATCTAATGGCGCCTGTGCCCTGGATGGAGCCACCTCTGGGCACCCATACCCATCACCGGCCTGGCCCCCTCCCGGCCCCATTCCTGGACCTGGCTCTGCCTCTGCCCTTCTGCCCAGCCCCATTCCTTCCTGGGCCTCTCCTACACTGCCCGGGAGGAGCCAGACACGCTTTGGGCACACTCCCTGGTTCCCTGGTGGGGGCGGGTGAAAGCGGGGTGCGGTGGGGGGCACGGTGTCCCCGGGCTTCCCCACACTTCCACGTCTGATGAGTGGGGAAACCATCCCCTCCTCCTTTGCCCTCAGAGGCTGTAATTTCTCCTGCAAGAGAGGAACATGTCTAAAAAGGACATTATTTCGGGGGGGTCGGAACACATTGTCCAACAGCTACAAGGTTACGGCCCTTCCTTCCTGGGACTGTTTGTCCAGATCAGCAGGTGGGTTGAGCCGCACCCGGCAGACACCCACGCCCAGTGGGCTCTGGGTCCCCACATTTGGGCCAAAGGTGGTGTGAGCCTCTTCCTGGCTGGAAGGGGCTGCCTGGCCGAGCTCACCCCTGGGCTGTGGCAGTCGGTGTAGAGCAGGCTTCAGGGATTTAAAAGACAGAGACGTGGCTGATTTTGATTTTGTGGGGCATTTGCTACCATTCCCCCCCCCCCCACTACTGTGCTCTAAAACAAATCGTAGTATTTAGATAAAGGTCAGGAACAAGAAAACCTTTTTTGGTTCCAAAATTTCTGAGTACAGTTTTGCTGAGTGGAGGTGTTATCTTCCTTTAGGGCTGAAGTCTGTGGACCGTGTGGTTTGCTGCCCTCTTGTGGCAGAGAAGGGATCCGGGGCTGGCATTCCCCCCAGACGTGGCCTCCAGCCAGCATTTGTTGGGACAGTTGGGGAGCTGCTGCTGGGCAGCCTGTGGGGCAGGAGACCTCCCCCCTGGTCTCTGCATACGAGATTCCGACTAGTCCAGTGACTGTTCGCAGAAGCGAAGTCTGAGGCCAACACACACCTTGGCCGCCACAGAGGAGCTGGGGGACCCTTCCCTCACTGGGCGGCCAGAGCTGAGCCCCCAGGGGGTCGCCTGTGACCAGAGTCACGTCCCTTGTGAACAGAAACGAGGCGTGTGAAACCAGGCCTCGCTCCTTGCTCCTTCCTTCTCCGCTCAGTGGCGGCTACTTCTGCAGAAGTCCCTCCCTTCCCAACTCCTGAATGGTCCTGCCCTGCCTCCTGTTGGGGCTGAACCGGGACGCTCAGAATCCTTGTGCTGAAGCCCTACCACTCCGGGTTTTGGAGACAGGGTCTGTGAAGAGTTAGAAAGCAGGCCGTTAGGTGGCCCTGACCCCACCTGACTGGTGTCCTTGGACCAGGAGGAGATAAGGCCAAGGACAGGGCCTCTGGAGGAGTCGGTGATGCCTGGGCCTGGGCCTTCCCGCCTCCAGAATGTCTGTCGTGAGCCTTCGCCTGCAGTGTTTGGGTGCTCGCAGCCCCAGTGAATGAACATGCCTGCTGACAGAGTGCCATCTCTAAAGGGCCGAGGTTGCATCTGAGGCTTAAAGGACACAACCACATGGACTCCCCCTGGTGCCTGGCCACACGTTCTGTTTGTCCAGAGGCTCTGGAGATAAAACACTGAGCAGCTGGCCTCTATTTTCATTTAATTGTCAGAGTGACCTACTTTATAGATGACCACACTCTCAGAAGTTATCCTGCCCAGGGTCACCCAGGTCGTGGGGAGAAGCAAGATTCAAACTTGGCCGGCATCCATCCCCCTCTCTCTCAGGCTCAGAGCAGAGGACACGGGTGCAAGGAAGGTCAGGGGACAGGGGCTTGGCCTGTGAGATCATCTGGCTTGAAGGTCGGCAACTGGCAAGAAGACAGATCCGTAAGCCCTGCTGATTACTGCAGTGGTGGCTGGGCCTCTTCCTCAGCCCATCCCCCCAAAACTCCATTCATCTGGAAACTCTCAAATAATCTCCTCAAGGCAGGTGGTCTTATCACATCCACATACCACCCTTAGGCTGAGAGGTCTAACAAGTTCACCTTACTGAACTGACAGACCAAGGGAGGACTTCGTCAGCAGTGACTCCTGACCACACTGTTATTCTTTCAAAATGCATTTTATTAGGGGCATATGGAATTTAAAGTGAAGCAATTTCTTTCCAGAGAGAAAGCAAGCCCTGACAGGTTATAAAAAATGAGCAGATATGTCATAGCAAAAATACTGTCTCCAGTGTAAAGAGGCTGATAGGAATACTCTCCACCATGCTGACCACAGTGGACACCCAGTTCAGCTAGGGGAACCCACAGCACTGGACAGTCACGGACGCTGTTAAGTCGGGGTCATCTGGACACTGACTGGCCCTTCCTGTTGTAGGAGAGGCAGAGAGGCTACAAGCCCCACGGTTCACTGTGAAGAACCGGGGGTCTGGGAGGTGGAAGCTGGCTGGGGGCGGGGAAACAAAGGTCAGCAGGCTCGGGAGTGAGCCCAAGAAAGCTCTTAATCTTGGGAGGGGCTCCAGGGTGCCCATGACGACTCTACACTTGCAGCTGAGAGCCAGGGGTCAGCAGAGGGTCCTTTTACAGCATCTGGAAACACGTCTGTATTGGTAAGTCAGAGAAGATCTGCACTTTCTTAACAAAACCAGTTTTTCTGTTTCATTTGCCTAATGTTCTTGACTCTGAATGAGCTCTGCAGCAGGCAGTGTTCCATTAACTCTGCTGCTGTCTCCCCTTCACCGCTTCCAGTGGCTCCTTCCTGCCTGCCTCGCCCTGCACTGGGTCCTGCCCCGGAGCCCTCTCCTCCAAACCCCCCACACCCTTGAACCTACAGCCTCGGTCACTGCTGTAGGTCCCCCAACTCCAGAAGCCGCTCCCTGCATCGAGGCCCTTTCTGTACTGTTAAGATCTTGCTGTTTCTTCTTTCTAGCCTCAGACAACGGGGACTATTCATGAGGAAGGCTCCGTGGAGTTTGTCATCTTCACTGGTCTTATTTTTATCTTAACATGGGCATTTCTCATACACTTTGGAGTCCACCCCCAACCAGACACTTATCAAGGCAACAAGACGAGTGACAGACTGCAGAATTTTTCTATTTCTAGATCTAACTGATGAAGCTAAGTCTCCACACCAGCAGACCGTGCATCACCTCCAAGCTAGCTTCGAGAATACAGCTTCTGGGGGCTTAGGACAGGTCAATGACGCTCGTGTCGCCAAAGTCAATTCCCGAGTGCAGCTTGCCGTCCTTCGCGGCTGCCCAGGGCATGGATGTGGAGGTCCACTTCACCGCCCACTCCCCTGCTTTGTTGACCATGATGATACCACCCACGCCTTTGACCTTTGACTTCATATGACCCAACGATGCGCTGGCAGCTTCTTCTAGTGATTTTCCTGAAAAACAATGAGAGGTTGAGAACGGCACAAGTTATTGAAAGGAATCTGATGGGGAAATTATTTACAGTATGAAAAAAACAAAGCGTGTTAACAAAGATTATTGGTAAGTGATTTCTACCTGAATGTCTCAAACAAGGGCTCTTAACTCTCTCTGCAAGGCCCCTCCGCTCCACTGGGAGGAACCCGGGCTGAGTCTCTCTTCTGCCCCCTGGAGGCAGAAGGCGAATGGTATTCCAAATTCTCTTCTTTCTGCACCCTAACAGATAGGGACTCAACCTGAAAGCAAGGCAAGGGTTTCCCATCCTTCTCCATCTATTTATTAGCAGCTTCCCGGTTCCACATACCCTGTTCAACGTGGAAGAGCGCGAGTCTGGCCAGATTCACCTTCAGGATGCTCTCACCGTGCCCCGTCGTCGAGACGGCTCCGATGTCATTGTCAGCGTAGCCTCCAGATCCTGCTCAAGGAAGGGCATTGGTTCTTACTGAGCAGCAACAGTCAGGAAAGGCAAACACGTATTGCAGGTCTAAAGCTACGTGAAAAGCAAATCCCAAGCGTGTCAGGGTGTCAGGCCAAGGTGCGCTAGGGACTACCATGTGAATACCCTGAAATAGGGGACGGGGAGCCTCAGGGAGGCAGGCCTGACCTTTCCTGGAGCAGCTGCACCAGGGCAGCTCCTCCTTTGCCCTTGGGCATATCTACACAGCCCTCACAGGATGAAACATATACACACCCGCTCCCAAACACACACACTCCTGGGAATTAGATAATGTGCTCCAGGGTTAATGCAAAGAACACTTCGATGTGTACTATCTTTTTTTTGGGCTGTGCAGCATACAGAAGCCTCCCTGACCAGGGACCAAACCTGTGCCCCTGCGCTGGGCGCGCATAGTCTTAACCACGGGCCACCAAGGAAGTCCCTGTAATAGTGAGTGGTGCTGCGCGGCTTTTACGCCACTCCAGTCTGCTAACTGTCAGCTTTCTTAGTTTGCTCATTTGAGCCCATTCCTGGGAAGAGGTTTCATGTACTTAACCCTTTGGGCATAATTAGTCTGTAGATTGTGAAGCAAGTTACAGAGAAGAAAGAGGCATTGGGGGTGCTGGGGTGACTTCAGCACCCTGTCTCCACCTGCCTCCCAAGTACTCCCAAAACACAGCATCTAGGAATCAGGTCCCTGCTGGACAGGCCATTTTCTCCACGTTGTCCCTGGACAACCGTCCCCAACTCAGGCCACCCCCAGAAATTCTACAGCTGCCACAGGAGGAGGAAGAGATGAAGGAAGGAAGAAATGGGGCGGGGGACAGAGCCCGGAGAATGAGGACAAGACGACAGGGGGAGGGCAGGCGCAGGGGTCACCCGTCCAGCTCACCTATACACGGCGTGTCCCCGACGCGGCCCGGCATCTTGTTGACGATGCCCCCCGTTGAGGTCGCGTAAGCCAGGTTTCCATGGCAGTCCACGGCAACAGCACCCACAGTCCCCAAGTTTCTGCCAAAAAACAGAGAGTAACAGGCTGCACGTGAGACACTCCCACAGGTGACAACATGGCTTAACACACTTCTGTGTTAATGGCACACGGGACACACTTTGATTCCAGCATTCCCCACTCATGGTGACAGTGAAGAAAGCCTGTTTGGCTTACATTCCGCACACCAGTCAGACTGCTGGACACACCTTTAGACCTCAACTTTAAAGGGTCTGTGCAGTCCTGGCACCATCACTTTCTAGCTGGGTGACCGAGTCTCATTTTCCCCACCTATAAAATGGGGATACAA
This sequence comes from Oreotragus oreotragus, assembly GCA_006410675.1. Taxonomy (NCBI): domain Eukaryota; kingdom Metazoa; phylum Chordata; class Mammalia; order Artiodactyla; family Bovidae; genus Oreotragus; species Oreotragus oreotragus. The sequence continues at coordinate 35,928 of SJYX01009388.1, read as the reverse complement.
ATAATTGAGCACTACTTAGACTTCTGGGTGCACCGGCATCCTTTGGATCCTCAGCTCCCCACCCCAGTCCAGAGGCCCTGAGTTTGCAGGTATGAGATGGGACAACTGCCCAGGTGATACTGATACTGACTGTCCACACACCTCACTCCGCCTGTGCATGGGGTTTGCTGTGAAGATGAAATAAGCCAGTTTTACTCTGACATTTCTTTTTTAAATTTGTATTTATTTTTAATTGGAGGATCATTGCTTTACAATATTGTGTTGGTTTCTGCCATACATCCACACGAATTAGCCATATACTCTAACATTTTATTATAAATCCTGAAGGACAAAAGCTGAAGGAAATTGTACACTAACAGCCACATACCCACCACCCTGATTCTATAGTGAACTATACTGGAGGCAACCTTCTAAGTGCTGGGACACACAAGTGGACAAAGTCCCTTCTCCCCTCGGGGCACAGGGCGACAGCAATGAAATATGTCAGGTTTTACTCAACAGAAATACACAATAGCCTAGAGCAGCAGGTGATGGTGGAGACGTGGTTTAAAGGCCTCTCTCGAGGAAGTGAGGGCAAGGCACGCTGATTGCTCGTGAAGAACATTCCTGAAGCAGGACATGCTTTCCAAGTTCATGGAAATTCGAGGAGGCCACTGTGGCTGGAGCCAACAAAGCGAGGCGCGCGCGGCAGGGTCAGAGGGACGGCCAGCAGGCAGACCGTGAGGCTCTGACGGGGGTTGGGGGGGGTGACGGTACATCCGCGTTTCCCAGGTCAGTCCTGTTTATGCCGGTTGTCCTGACTCAATCAATACTGCTCCTTCCTTTCACTCTCAAAACTAAGTGCCAGGTTGAACACTGAAGCACATGGTCATCCTGTTTACAGGCCATAGGAAGGGCTTTCAGTTTGAGCGGGGTGAGAAGGTGTTGGAGGGTTTGAGCTGAGAGGTGGCACGACACAAGGTAAGTTTTAAGAATAGCTGCTCTTACCACCGCACCCGTTAAGCTTTCCACTGAAAGTGAAAGTTGCTCGGTTGTGTCCGACTCTTTGCGACCCCATGGACTACACAGTCCATGGAATTCTCCAGGCCAGAATACTGGGGTGGGTAGCCCTTCCCTTCTCCAGGGGATCTTCCCAACCCAGGGATTGAACCCAGGTCTCCCGCATTGCAGACGGATTCTTTACCAGTTGAGCCACAAGGGAAGCCCAAGAATACTGGAGTGGGTAGCCTATCTCTTCTCCAGCAGATCTTCCCGACCCAGGAACTGAACCAAGGTCTCCTGCATTGCAGGCAGATTCTTTACCAACTGAACTATGAGGGAACCCCAACCTATACACTGGCATTGCTAAAATGAAAAGAGATGCGGCATCAAGTCTGGGCATAGACTGCAGGGACTGGGGACTTCAGTTACTGCTGCCAAGGACATGGACTGACACGGCACTTTGGAAGGAAAAGAGACTGAGCCCTTCCTTTTTTCCCCTATGTTTTGAAGGCGCCTCACGGCATGTGGGATCTTAATTCCCCAAGGAGGGACTGAACCCACAACCTCTGCAGTGTAAGCACTGAGTCTTAACCACTGGACTGCCAGGGAAGTCCCTGACTCAGTCATTCTATCCCTACATTTCTATCCAACAGAAACGTGGAGTAAGTTCACCAGGAAAGCAGACAGAAGGTCCACAGCAGCACCATTTGTAGTATCAGCAAATTGCAAATTACACAAGCGCCCACCCCAGTAAATAACCTGTGATACAGACAAGAGACAGCGCACTGCCGCAGCGAGGGTGGACCCTGCTGCACACGACAAAGGGACGGGTCTCGGGAACTTAAGGAGAGAAGGCGCCCAACAGACCAAACCACACGCTCTCTCAGATGAAGTTCAGACACTGGCACCAGGAGCCCCCGCAGTTGGGAGCCGAGGGGGCGGTGATGGAGGGGGACCGCTGGGCTGCAGGTAACGTCTGGCTCTGGGCGCTGATCACACTGTCCACCCTGCGAAAACTCGTCCAGTGCTCTGTAGACGATCTATGCGCTCAAGACTATTCTTCTATAAAAATCATCTTAGGAGAGCCGCTCTGGCTACTGTGTGTGGACCGAGGGAGCCCAGAGAGGAAACAGACTGTTTGGGAGGCATAGAGGGAGCGGTCTGTGTTGGGGTGCTTCAGGAGGACAGGGTGGGAAGGAGGCTGGACCTGTCACAGCTGGTAGCAGCCCCCCAACATGTGCAAGGGGTCAAGGCAAAAATGCAAAGGCAAATGGACGCCCACACACGTTTAATACTTAGAATAATAAGTATGTTCTATCCTCTTACCGTGATAAATGTATCTTGAGAAATACTGTAAAGCTACGGTTTTCATTTGACTGAAAGCTGACAAACTACCGATGATGACAGCTTAACTACTGTCATAAATCCTCTGCGGATCAGCTGTGATGGCTGGATGAGCGGGGAAAAAACCCCACAGGTACACATGCAATCATAAATTATAATGCAGTTATTTCATAGAACTGATTTTCCTTGCTTTCATCTCAGGGGGCATGGACCATGTTCCTATGATCAACATTTTCACGTAACATGTATTCTGTTGACGAAGCCCCCAAATAACACAAATTCTCTTGACTCAATGCATTAATAATTCTTTAACAAGTTTTTAATTAATTTTAACTTGGAGAAGCTTCACTCTGCTGAGGCAGTAGCACTGAAATTATATACAAAACTCTTAAAGCGATACTTAGCTTTGGAAATGAATCCTGATTTTTACATTACTGCACTCAAATGCTACATGAGGCTGAGAATGATACGCTGTTAACAAGAAGATGTCACTAAATATTTTAATTTGAACATTTAAATCATAATCACTTTATTACAGTCACTTTTTTCATCTCTTAAGCAGTGTCTCAATCCATGCAGACTATCTTAAATTCTTTCAAACTTCAATGCTGGTATAAAGAAAATTAAAAATTGCAGTACATTGCTTAATTTTTTTCAACTCTCTCTTCAAGTGATACTTACATTTCAATGTACAATGAACAGAGTAACAGTCTCCATAGAAACTGGTTTCAGGATCATTTGTACATGCATCTTCTTCAAGTTAGGCAAATATTTTCCCTTATTTCAATTTTGTTATATTTTATGAGGATGTCATTTTTCTTGCATATCTCACATGTACTTTTGGCTTTGTTTCTCTAAACTTTAAAAAAGATTTCCAATCCTTTAATAACTGTAAAAGTCAAAACAAATTTTTTTAAGCTTCTGTTAAGCTTATCAACAGAGAGGAACAGTTTGGACTAAATAACTAGATCATGAAAATTCAAAATTCATTTCATATTCTGTTAAAGTCCATGAAATAACTAGATCATGAAAATTCAAAACTCATTTCATATTCTGTTAAAGTCCATGATTTGTTCTTTGAAGAACTTGTGTAATTTTTGCTGAACTCTCCTTACTTAATTTAATTACTCTGACAGCATTTAGTTGGTATAAAAGTCTGTTGTAAGGTCAGACGTGAGTCTAATCAAGCCACTCCAGCTTCGGCCGCATCTAGGATATCTCGCAGTGGACCCTCTACTGTCCCACATCACTTTCAGTATCAGAGCAGCTGAGGGCTCGTCTCCTAGAAGCAAATTCACTGTGAGCTGGACGCGCCACACAGAACACTTCTGGACTCTTGGCCAAACTTCGCGCGTACACACCTTTTACGTACCTACCATGTTAGCTCCGTTATTACAGGCTTGCCTTGTCTTTTCAACACGTCTTCTGATCACAGTACATTCTAGTGGAACTGAGTTTTAAACTTCATACATGATTTCATCTCTTGCTTTATTACCCATTAAATGAACCTGAATTCTCTCTCCTAGATACTCATCATTAGTTTTTTCTCCCGAATTATGTTTGGCACTTAATCAAATTTTGAAATAATGTTTACTAAGCCTAGAAATCAGAGGATGAGATGGCTGGATGGCATCACTGACTCGACGGACGCGAGTCTGAGTGAACTCCGGGAGTTGGTGATGGACAGGGAGGCCTGGCGTGCTGGGATTCATGGGGTCACAAGGAGTCAGACACGACTGAGCGACTGAACTGAACTGAACCGAAGCCTGGCAATGTCCCATTAAGAAGTCTTGTTTACGTATTTTGGCTGTGCTGGGCCTGTGCTGCTGCACAGGCTTTCCCCCAGTTGTGGACTGGAGGGGCGGGGGGGCTCTCTCTTGTGGTCCGAGGGCTTCTCATCGCGGTGACTTCTTGCTGCGGAGCGTGGGCTTCAGGGCACGCGGGCTTCAGCAGCTGTGGCACACGGGTTGAACAGTTGTGGCTCCCAGGTTCTAGAGTACAGGCCCAACAGTTGTGGGGCACGGTCTAAGTTGTTCCAGGGTATGTGGGACTGTCCCAGATCAGGGATTGAACTCATGTCTCCTGCATGGGATGGGCAGGCGGATTCATTACCACTGAGCCACCAGGGAGGCCCTCCCGTTGTTTTTCATAAACACTATGTGATGAGGTCATAAAAAGCACCATTATACTTGGCCAAGTATTATTAGTTTTCTAAAGATTTTTCTTGATGTGGATTGTTTTTGAAGTTTTTTTGAATTTATTACAACACGGCTTCTGTTTTACGCTTTGGCTTTATGGCTGCATTGGAAGGCAAAGTCTTAACCACTGGACCACCAGGGAAGTCCCAAATATTATATTATTCTTTCAAGAACATGACATCTATATGATTTGTTCTTTGAAGAACTTGTGTAATTTTTGCTGAACTCTCCTTACTTAATTTAATTACTCTGACAGCATTTAGTTGGTATAAAAGTCTGTTGTAAGGTCAGACGTGAGTCTAATCAAGCCACTCCAGCTTCGGCCGCATCTAGGATATCTCGCAGTGGACCCTCTACTGTCCCACATCACTTTCAGTATCAGAGCAGCTGAGGGCTCGTCTCCTAGAAGCAAATTCACTGTGAGCTGGACGCGCCACACAGAACACTTCTGGACTCTTGGCCAAACTTCGCGCGTACACACCTTTTACGTACCTACCACGTTAGCTCCGTTATTACAGGCTTGCCTTGTCTTTTCAACACGTCTTCTGATCACAGTACATTCTAGTGGAACTGAGTTTTAAACTTCATACATGATTTCATCTCTTGCTTTATTACCCATTAAATGAACCTGAATTCTCTCTCCTAGATACTCATCATTAGTTTTTTCTCCCGAATTATGTTTGGCACTTAATCAAATTTTGAAATAATGTTTACTAAGCCTAGAAATCAGAGGATGAGATGGCTGGATGGCATCACTGACTCGACGGAGGCGAGTCTGAGTGAACTCCGGGAGTTGGTGATGGACAGGGAGGCCTGGCGTGCTGGGATTCATGGGGTCACAAGGAGTCAGACACGACTGAGCGACTGAACTGAACTGAACCGAAGCCTGGCAATGTCCCATTAAGAAGTCTTGTTTACGTATTTTGGCTGTGCTGGGCCTGTGCTGCTGCACAGGCTTTCCCCCAGTTGTGGACTGGAGGGGCGGGGGGGCTCTCTCTTGTGGTCCGAGGGCTTCTCATCGCGGTGACTTCTTGCTGCGGAGCGTGGGCTTCAGGGCACGCGGGCTTCAGCAGCTGTGGCACACGGGTTGAACAGTTGTGGCTCCCAGGTTCTAGAGTACAGGCCCAACAGTTGTGGGGCACGGTCTAAGTTGTTCCAGGGTATGTGGGACTGTCCCAGATCAGGGATTGAACTCATGTCTCCTGCATGGGATGGGCAGGCGGATTCATTACCACTGAGCCACCAGGGAGGCCCTCCCGTTGTTTTTCATAAACACTATGTGATGAGGTCATAAAAAGCACCATTATACTTGGCCAAGTATTATTAGTTTTCTAAAGATTTTTCTTGACGTGGACTGTTTTTAAAGTTTTTTTGAATTTATTACAACACGGCTTCTGTTTTACGCTTTGGCTTTATGGCTGCATTGGAAGTCAAAGTCTTAACCACTGGACCACCAGGGAAGTCCCAAATATTATATTATTCTTTCAAGAACATGACATCTATGTTTTTTATCTTTGCCTTTTCTGGTTAACAACTGTCTACTGTTTATTCAGCCTTTCCCCTCCAATTCCAATAACTGCACATGTCTTCTGGTGTGAAGATTCTTTGTGATTAGCAATTAAATCTTCCTTTAGTAAAGAACACGAGGTTGCAGGGTTTATCTGAACTGTTCAAGTTGTGGATTCGGCAAGAATATTTCCAATTTTCATTGTTTTGATACGTAATTAAATCTTCATTGAACAAAGAATCTGTAATGCTCTCTTTGTGAATTTTACGTGGGTCATCCTAGAAGAAGACTGCTTAAAGCAGACCATTTCTTTAAAGATTTTTTTACCCCTTTTTTCCTTTTAGTTTTCTTTCATGAGCTCCATTTTAGTATTCTTTTTCTATCAAAATCTTGACTTGTACACGTTTTCAATAATCTAGGAATTAGAAAGTGAAATGTAACTATACTGACAGTGTACAACATCAGCATATATTTTCATCAAAATTAAGGGCAAATCCAAAAAAAGAGAATAAAAGTAATTTGTAGATATAATTTCAAAAGTTAGCTTTTTCTAAAATTCACAAAATTATTAAGGTCTAAACATTTATTATCAGAGAAGGCAATGGCAACCCACTCCAGTACTCTTGCCTGGAAACTCCCATGGACAGAGGAGCCTGGTAGGCTGCAGTCCACGGGGTCCCAAAGAGTTGGACACGACTGAGCGACTTCACTTTCACTTTTACGCACTGGAGAAGGAAATGGAAACCCACTCCAGTGTTCTTGCCTGGAGAATCCCAGGGACGGCGGAGCCTGGTGGGCTGCCCTTTATGGGGTCGCAGAGTCGGACAAGACTGAAGCGATTTAGCAGCAGCAAACATTTATTATAATTAATGAATAGAACCATTTAAAATAAAAATTACCTAAAAGCTGAACATTTCAACATTTAAAGAAATTAAGTATTATTGTTTGTTTGGGGGGGGGGTGCTGCCCTAGGTCTTATTTGCTGTGTGTGGGATCTAGTTCCATGACCAGGGATTACACCTAGGCCCCCTGCATTGGAAGCACAGAGTCTTAACCACTGGACCACCAAGGAAGTCCCTCAATCTTAAGTATGTTTATAAGAATAAAACCATTCCTAATTCTAATATTCAGTATCCATTTAGCTGCCAGAATAAAGAGTTGGTTCCTCGTGCAGGTTCTGTCTAGACCTGCAATGCCCCATACAGCACCGCTGGCTGCGGAGCACCAGAGATGCGGGCTGTCCCCAGTAAGACATGCTGTCAGTGCAGAATGCATGGCAGATCTGAAAGATTTAGCACAAAAGCATATAAAATATCTCAGAAATAATTTCTTACATTGATTACATGGTTTTTAAAAAACTCATTTATCTCTAATTGAAGGATAATTGCTTTACAATATTGGTTTGGATCACATGTTGAAATGATAATATTTGGGGTATAATGAGTTAACTATCAGTTCAGTTCAGTCACTCAGTCGTGCCCGACTCTTTGCGACCCCATGAATCACAGCACGCCAGGCCTCCCTGTCCATTACCATCTCCCGGAGTTCACTCAGACTCACGTCCATCGAATCAGTGATGCCATCCAGCCATCTTATCCTCTGTGTCGCCCCCTTCTCCTCCTGCCCCCAATCCCTCCCAGCATCAGGGTCTTTTCCAATGAGTCAACTCTTCACATGAGGTGGCCAAAGTACTGGAGTTTCAGCTTTAGCATCATTCCTGCCAAAGAAATCCCAGGGCTGATCTCCTTCAGAATGGACTGGTTGGATCTCCTTGCAGTCCAAGGGACTCTCAAGAGTCTTCTCCAACAACACAGTTCAAAAGCATCAGTTCTTCGGCGCTCAGCTTTCTTCACGGTCCAACTCTCACATCCATACATGACCACTGGAAAAACTACAGCCTTGACTAGACGGACCTTTGTTGGCAAAGTAATGCCTCTGTTTTTGAATATACTACCTAGGTTGGTCATAACTTTTCTT
>SJYX01009388.1:0-25027 GCA_006410675.1 Oreotragus oreotragus | reverse complement strand
AGGCAGGTCAGGTGGTCTGGTATTCCCATCTCTTTCAGAATTTTCCACAGCTTATTGTGATCCACACAGTCAAAGGCTTTGGCATAGTCAATAAAGCAGAAATAGATGTTTTTCTGGAATTCTTTTGCTTTTTCCATGATATAAACATGATTAATTTCACTTTTTTTTTTTTTGCTTTTTTAATGTGGCTATTAGAAAAGGTTAAATTACATATATGGCTCTCATTCTTTCTATTGGGCAGTGCGGGTCTAGACCTATATTCACAAATCTAAGTGTAGTGGGAATCAGCCCTCAGTGCACATCTTGCAGATATTATACTATTTCGTGGATAACTCCAGAATTGCAAACTGAACCAATGTAGAGAGGAAGAGGACACTTGACACTCCTGGGAAACAACACTTCGTTACACAGGAATCTGTTTCAAAACACATTGTCTTTTTTTCTTACCTAGGTCCTTCTGCTGTTCAGTTCTTCCCCCACGCTCCACAGCAGGGTCTATTTCTGATGTCAGCAGTGGTATAATCCACAAGCTTTTAGACTCAGGTGGCCTTTACTTCCAGGACACAGAGCAGGAGACGCAGAGAAGCACTTCCCTGGGGCTGAATGCTATCAGTCCCGAGAGCGGATGTTGAGGGCGGCGCGGCTGAGTGGCCTGCAATAAACCGTTTTGTGTATCTGCGCTACACTGTTGTTTGTGCGCTAAGCTGCTTACTTGTGTCCGACTCTTTGAAACTCCACGGACTTGCAACTTGCAACTCCTGCAGCCCACCAGGCTCCTCTGTCCATGGGATTCTCCAGGCAAGAATACTGGAGTGGGCTGCCATTTTCCTCCTCCAGGGTGTCTTCCCAACCCAGGGATCAAAGCTGCATCTCCGTGTCTCTTGCACTGTGGGTGGTAGGTGGTTTCTTTACCCACTGAGCCATCGGGGAAGCCCATTTGTGATGTGAGTGTCTTCTAAAGTGCAGGGCCCAGGGCAGGAGCCCCTCTTGTTTATATGGAAGGACAGTGCAGGCTGGCAGAGATGGTGTTGTTGCAGAATTTTTGGAAACAATGTGGCAATCTCTATGAAAATGGATGTGAGCCGCTGATAAAGCAGCCCCAGACACAACAGCACCTTCGGTCAAGATTATCAACAGCTACCAACATATGGCCAATCTTGTGAAGCAGAGGCTTAACCTGGGGACATGTCGTAATCATCTGGAAAGCTTTTTTTTCTAATGGACCTGTGTGGCCTCTCCACCTCAGCTCCACTAAATCAGATCTTGTAGGAAAGGAGCTCAGACATGGATATTTTGAAAAAGCTCCTAAGGTGATACTAAAGTATACTTCTGATTAAACATTACAAATCTAAAAGGGTGTGTAGAATTAATAGATTATATCCCATTATATTCCTTATTCCGGGCCACATTCAAATTGTATTTTTCAAGTTTTGCTTTCAACAGGGGGGCTTTTATTTGGCACTTTTGAATGGATAAGACGGAAAACAATAACTCAGAACACATGAATAATTCACTTTCCAGGGCTTCTCTGCCCCGTGGAAGGTGCCTCGGTTCACAGGGTGGTGTAGATCACAGCGGACCTGTGCAGTGTACTGAAGACGACAAACTGCTCGAGAAGCTGGCCCGTAATGAATACATCGACACCCGGCATTCATCTGTCAGATCATGTTGGCAAAGGAACTCTCAGCTGACTATGAATAAGCTATTCAGAGGAGTAAAAAATGAGGTTAAATTTCAGAATCAAAAGAACAGCTTTTTCATTATTTAGTGTGAGCTATTCTATACAACGGAAAAGGCAATGGCACCCCACTCCAGTACTCTTGCCGGGAAAATCCCATGGATGGAGAAGCCTGGAAGGCTGCAGTCCATGGGGTCGCAAAGAGTCGGACACAACTGAGTGACTTCCCTTTCACTTTTCACTTTCATGCACTGGAGAAGGAAATGGCAACCCACTCCAGTGTTCTTGCCTGGAGAATCCCAGGGATGGTGGAGCCTGGTGGGCTGCCGTCTATGGGGTTGCACAGAGTCGGACACAACTGAAGCGACTTAGCAGCAGCAACAGCATTCTATACAAAACCTGAAACTACCTTGTGATATTGGACTTTTTCGAGAAATGTGGATAATCGGACATGTGTCAAACTTCCACATCTGGGTAACTCCCCCAAATGTGGGCCACAGATGACACTTACTTCTGACAGTCTGCTTTCTGAGCATCTTTCTCAAGCTTTTCTTTTTCCAGGCGTTTCCTGCTTCTTTCTGTCACCAGCTGTTGTCCAGGAATCGTTGGAATCCCACTGGCTGCTGCAAATTTTGCCGCGCCTTGGTCAGTCAGAAAGCAGTGAGGTGTCTTGAGCCAGAAAGAAATGGGAAAATAGTTAGTTTCTTGAAAAAGTTAAACTTTTTTTAATTGTTTCAACTGTGTGGAAATAACTGTTCTCTCTGGGTAAAAGCTTCAAGAATGCAAATTCCACTGGCATAATTTTCTGAATGTTGAAAAAAGCCTACCTCTCTGAGTTTTTGTATTTTCAAAAACCACCAAATGATGGAATATCAGGAACTCCTTACATATGATTTTAAACTTTAATCCACTTTTATGTGTGCTATTTATTTCTTTACTACGCTGCACAGTTCCCTGACCAAGGACTGACCTCACCTCCTGGCAGCAGAAATGCAGTGTCCTAACCACTGGACCACCAGGAATTCTCCCATACCTGCTATTTACACAGCTGGTCTCTTCAGTATGAATATGTATGTTACCATGTGCTGAGAACAGGCTGAAGAAGATACAGGAAAATAACATGCAACGCCTGGTCAAGTGATCATGAGTCAGAATCTTGGTTTCCTTGAGAAACTTAAGTAATAACATTGCTTTTGTTCTTTCATACAATTTTAGGAGAACAGCGATCTCAAGTGTCCCCCACAGCCAGACCCCTTTTGGTTGCTGAAGGGCGGCAGTGGCAAGTCCTTAGGCAAGGGGGCTTTGGTCGCACATACCTTGTCCATAACAAGTCGTGCAAGTTTAATGGGATTTGCGATACAGCGGACTGCAGACACCGCCCCTGCAGACAGGTCTTTCCCATTCATGATACTGGCATCCATTTCAACCTCCCCATTTTCGTTCAAGACAGATCCATAACCTAAAACCAAAGAGAAGTCGAAAAGCAAGAGTTAAGAGTTTAGAAATGGCTTCAGAGCTTGCTCTCTAAGCTGCCTACTTTAATTCATCCTCGACTTCTCTGTCAAAGGAACATTTGCAAAAACCCAAATCTGACTTGGTACCCCCATGACCTACAAAATAAAAGGTATGAAGCCCTTCCTGATCTGGCCTCTTGACTTACTTTTCCAGCTTCATCTCCTCTCCATGGCAACATTTTACTGCAACATTAGGTTCCTTTGAACGTATTAAAACCATCAGGTCTGGTTACTCTGTTTTCTTTACCACTAGCAGCTTTTCTCCAATGTTCTCTACCTAGATAACACCTGTAAGGGTAGTTGTTCTTAACCTCTATGTGGCTCTGTTTCCTCAGAGGGATAAGAACAAAGCTCAAGAATATTTAAAGGAGTACAAAAATACCCAGCACCTAAGAAGCGTCTGGTATCTGATAAGAAATCACCAGGCACAAAAAGAAACAGGAAATTATGACCCATAATGAGGAACAACTGCAAAATCAAGCGATAGCAGCAGACTCGGAAATGGCATAAATCACGGCATTAGACAAGAACATTAAAACAGCTGTTGTGACTATTCCATATGTGCCAGAATGTGGGAGAAAATATGAAAAGGACCCAAAGAGAACTTCTAAAAATGAAGAAGTTTGAAATGAAAAATACACCGGATAGGATTAATACCAAATTAGACACTAGAAAAAGACCAATGAACTTAAGACACAGCAAAAGATTGAAAAGAAACTTGGACAGGGTTTATCACTGAGCTCAGGGACAGTCTCAAGCAATCCAGCACACATATAATTGGAATCCCCAAAGGAGAGGTGAGACAGAGGGACAAAAAATGTTTTAAGGAAATGGTGAATTTTCAAATTTGGTGAATACTATAAATTCACAGATCAGAGAAGCACAACAAAGTCCAAGGAAGAGAAACTTGAAGGGAACTACACTCCGGCACACCACAATCAAACAGCTTAGTGCTAATGAGAAGAGACAATGTTAAATGCAGCCAGAGAAAGACACGTTAGGCATAGAAGGAAAAAGAAAAATGATAGTCTATTTCTTGCCAAAAAACGCAAACCAGAAGACAGAGGAGCAACATCTTTAAAGCTCTGAAAGGAAAAAAAAAAAATGTCAAGTTGGAATTCTACACACAGTGAAAGTCATCTTTAAAAAACCCAAAACGAAGACTTTTATAGACATACAAAAGCTAACAACAACAAAAAAAGTCATCGACAGCAGTTGTGCAACACAAGACATGTTTAAAGGAAGTCTTTCAAGCAGAAGCAAAATGACCGCAGGCAGCAATCAGGATTCCCCCAAAGAATGAAGAACACTGCAAACGGCTAACAGGTGGATAAGCAGAAATCTCTTTCCCCTTAACTTTTATAGTATCTTTAAAATATAACTGTTTAAAGTAAAAATAATAACGATGCACTGGGTAACTTATCACTTATAAAACATATGAAAACATTAGCATGAAGGCTAGGAAAGGAGAAACAGGCGTATGCTGCATAAAGTTCTATTATGCATGAAGTTTGATATTACTTAAGGTAGACTGTGATACATGAGAGATGTATAAACTCTAAAACAACCTTTAAAAAAGAAGTTTAGTTACTAGGCCAACAAAGGAGGTAACATGGAATTATGAACATTCAATTATTCCAAAGGAGGCAGAAAAAAGTAGAAACAGAGGAAAGGGGGAACAATGAATAGACTGGATAAAGAGAAGACAAATAGCAAGATGACAAATTTGTGCCTAACTATAGCAGTGATCACATTATATGGAAATGGTCTAAACATCTCTGTTAAAAGCCTGCCAGGCTCCTCTGTCCACAGGGAATCTCCAGGCAAGAATACTGGAGTGGGTTGCCATGCTTTCCTCCAGGGGATCTTCCCAACCCAGGGATCGAACCCACGTCTCCCGCTTTGCAGGTGAATTCTTCACCATCTGAGCCACCAAGGAAGCCCCAATAAAAAGCAGAGATTGTCAAACTGTATGAGAAGATAGGACACAATTATATGCTGCCAATGAAAAATCTACCTTAAATATAAAGATGCAGACAGTTTAAAAGTAAAAGAATGGACAAATTATATACCATGACAAAATCAATCAAATGAAAACTGGAGCAACATCAGGCAAAGCATACTTCACAATAAGGAGCATTAAATAATAGTAAGGACACCAAGCACTGATACAGGGGGTCAGTTCACTGAGAAGACAACAATCTATACACCAGCTAACAGTTTCAAAATACGTGAAGTAAACACTGATCGAACTCAAAGGAGAAAAAGACAAACTCACCATTACAATTAAAAGATTGCAATACTCCTGTCTCAGTAATCGGTAGAAATAAACAATCAAGATACAGAAGGTATGAACAACATTCCCAATGAACTTGGCTTTATTGCTCTATACAACAAGAGCAAAGTACATTCTTTTCAAGTGCAAATGGGCACGGTAGAACACATTCTGAGCCAAAAACCAAACCTTAGGAAGTTTAATAAGAATGCAAATCACATAAAGCATATCCTCTGACTGTAACAGAATTAAACTAAAAATCAGTAACAGATATTTGGAAAATCCACAAATATTTGGAAATTAAGTACTATATTTCTAAATAATTCATGATATAATGAGGAAGTCACAAAGAAAATTAGAACACGTTTTGAGTAGCATGAAAATCAAGACAACATATAAAAACAGGTAAAAAAAAAAAGCAGTGCTAGGGTAAAATTTAAAACATTAAATGCTTATATCAGCAAAGAAGAGTCTCAAATTAATGATCTAACAGGAAAAAGAAAAGTAAATTATTTCCAATGCAAACTGAATGAATAAAGGAAATAAAAAGATAAATCAATGAAATTCAGAACAGAAAAAGAGCAAAAGAAAAAAACAACAGAAAAATTCACAAAATCCATCCCCTCAAAACAAAAGCTAGAGTTCTTTGAAAAGAACAATAAACTTGATAAACTCTAGACTGACAAAGAAAAAAAAAAAGACTTAATTACAGGTATCAGGAATGAAAGAAGGAACCTCTCTACAGACCATACAGGTATCAAAAGCATAACACAGAAATGTTGCAAATTCAGCCACTTACATAAAATATAAACATTTCTTGAAAGACAACTGACAAAACTCTCTCAAAGAAGAAACAGATAACCTGAACAGTGTCATGCCTATTGAAGAATTTGATTTCTTAGATAAAAACTTTCTGTCAAAACAAACAAAAATCAATCTACCAATCTACCAAAAACCAATCTACAAAATATTACAAAAAAATAATGCCAACTTTATATAAATTCCTCGAGAAAAACAGTTGAGAAGGGAACACTTTTCAATTCATCATATGAAGCCAGCATCATCCTCATTTCAAAACCAGACAGATGTTATAAGAAAATCAAACTATAGACCAGTATCTCTCATGAACACAGATGCAAAATCTTAAGCAAACAGATTCAAATCAAACCCAGCATTTTATGTATATATTATATATATGTAATGTGATATATATATATATACACACACGCACATATATATGTACATATATCACAACAAAGTGGAGTTAATCCCAGAGAAGAAAACCTGGTTCAAAATTCAAAAATCAATCAATCTTCACCGTGTCAATAGACAAAACAAAAACCATATTATCATCTCAACAGATGCAGAAAAAGGACTGGATAAAATTCAATATCCATATATGATTAAAAATCTCAAAAAACTAAGAATAAGGGGGGACTTCCTTGGTAGTCCAGTGGTTAAGAATCCACCTTGCAATGAAAGGGACACAGGTTCGATCCCTAGTCTGAGAAGATCCCACATGCTTCAGAGCAACTAAGCCCGTGGGCCGCAACTACTGAGCCCATGGGCTGCAATTGCTGAAGGCCCTGCGCCTAGAGCGTGTACTCCACAACAAGAGAAGCCCCGGAGAAGAGAAGCTTGCACACCGAGACGAACAGTAGCCCCTACTCGTGGCAACTAGACAGAGTCTGTAGGGAAAAGTCTGTAGGGAAAATAAATTAACTAAAATTTTGTGTAAATACTGCTCAATTCCAGTGAAAGCAAAGCGTCCCTGTTTGGGTGCCAATCTGAGTCTCTAAAGAATATTCCTAGCATTCAAATTTAAACTGGTGGTGTCTAATAAATAAACTACTTTTTAATAAACAAAGTGTTATGAAACAAGTTTCAAACATAAAACAAAACCTATATTGAAAGATCAATACAATGTAAACAATGCTTTAACAGACATTCAGATAAACTTTGTCATGAATGCAAATTATTGCCACCTAACTCAGTAACTATGGTTTTTCCTGCGGCCATGTATGGATATGAGAGTTGGATTGTGAAGAAGGCTGAGTGCCGAAGAATTGACGCTTTTGAACTGTGGTGTTGGAGAAGACTCTTGAGAGTCCCTTGAACTGCAAGGAGATCCAACCAGTAAATTCTGAAGGAGATCAGCTGTGGGATTTCTTTGGAAGGACTGATGCTAAAGCTGAAACTCCAGTACTCTGGCCACCTCATGTGAAGAGTTGACTCATTCGAAAAGACCCTGATGCTGGGAGGGATTGGAGGCAGGAGAAGGGGACGACAGAGGATAAGATGGCTGGATGGCATCACTGACTTGATGGACATGAGTCTGAGTGAACTCCGGGAGTTGGTGATGGACAGGGAGGCCTGGGGTCCCAAAGAGTCGGACACGACTGAGCGACTGAACTGAACTGAACTCAGTAACTGCCAGGGCTCAGCTTTTTGTATGCAGTTCCCAAATAGTTCCTCTAGAGGATTATAGTAGAGGTTGCTGAAAAGAGCTGGGAAAGACAAACAGGAAACAGAGCTCAAGGTGGAGAGTATGCTATTAAAAGTTCCACCTTTACCCCCAGATCTTTGATTTCCTTCTTTCCAGCCAGCTCTCGTTTTCCTCAATGTGCAGAGTGGACAACTGGGAAATGAGAAGGGAGCCACTCAGAATGCAGGCTCCGGATTCAGAGCAGAGAATGCAGCTCCCTAGTCCCTAGCTCGCCAATGCACCCCATTGTTTTAGAGAGGGTGGGAGACCAGAATGCCTTGCTCCAAATGAAGGTCTCCTGTGAAGAAGTGGGGACTGTCAGCCAACAGGGTCCTGACTGCTAACAGGCACAGAGCTTAATGAGTCCCCCACGGGCTGCTGCTGGCAAGGGGTGGAAGGGCATCTAGTAAACTCTGGCTCAACAAACAGCCACAGAATGCAGTTATGTCTCATTCTATGGGTTAAAGAGTGCAGGGCAGAGGCTAGGGGACAGACCATTACTCAGTATCTGATGACTGGTTAGATTTCCTGAAATTCTTTTCTGTGACAGATGTCAGGTGGATGGTGGTACAATTCTAAGAAGTATTTTAATCTCGAGATTTTAGGTTTTCTATGTCAGTATAAGACACTGACAAGTTCCTTAATCTCTAGCAAATTACTTAATCTGACAAATTACTTAATCTCTAGCAAATTCCTTAATCTCTAGCAAATTAATCTAGCAAGTTACTTAATCTCTAGCAAATTACTTAATCTGACAAATTACTTAATCTCTAGCAAGTTACTTAATCTCTTTGTGCCTTAGCTTCCTCATCTGAAAAATGAGCACAATAATTACACCTAACCACAGGACAGAAGTGCAGATTAAGTGCGTTAATCAGGCAATTTCTTAGACTATAGTTTGGTGCACAGTAGACACTCATAGTAGTTATGATGTTTATTACTCTAAAAAAGGATTGATCTGAAAGAAGCCCAACACGAAAGAATCCCTCTTTGTGAATCCATCTGTGTGAAACAACTGAAGTGGGCCGCTGTGGGGTCAGGATGTGTGGAGGGGTCATCTGGGCTTGTCTGCAAGAATGTGAGGCATGGAGAGAATGGCCACTATATCGCGGATGCCGGATTGTCCTCAAAACACAGTGACTTGGCTAATGCAGTAATGGCATGTCCTGTGTGTTCTCAACAATGCCCATGGCAACTGCCAAAGGAGTCTGAGGCCACCCACCAGAGCTCCTAACTGGTGAGGGACAGGCAAACGGATTACATTGGCCTCCGTCCTCTGAGAGAGGGTGCTAACATATCCTGGTGTGTGTGGACTTCGCATCTGGCATAACTCAAACGCTCCCTTGTCCCCATGCAAACCAGGTACCACTGTTAGGAGATTAGAGAAGCTGAGTACCAAGCAGGAGTACCTTCATCAAAGAGACAATGACTGGGGTCACATTTCAAAGGTTGTGGATTGTGATATGCAAGACTGGGCAAAAGAATGTGGCTCCGAATGGAGGTTCTAGCTCCTCTATAACCCCCACTGTAGGGCTGAGAGAAAGGAAAAATGAAACAGGAAGGCAGTACCTTACATTACTAACAGATAAAACCACCATGGCTGGGAAGACACAAGAACTGTCCAAGGTTTTAATACATCTCAATGATCAACCAGAAGAACTGCTGTCTCATATGCCAGACTGGGGACCCCCAAGGAAGCGCCTGATACCAAAAAGGGGCTTCGGGAAACCAGCCACCGCCCTCTCACCATGGATCAACACGCTATGGTTCTGAGGATACCAAGCCCCGTCACACCTGGGTGAGGAGATCAGCTACTGGGATTTGCAACTGAACATTCTACCGGATAGGGGAGGAGGGACCACTCAATCTCCACTCCCGCTGTCCTGCCGCAAGCTCGGCTTGTTGAGATGCATCAAACCTGCAATGGAAGGTGCCACACTGAAAAAGAAGGGGAGGACTCTGGTCTGGGGCATCCTGCCCCCAGGCCGTCTCCTCAAGCCTGACAGCACCCCCTCCCCTGGCTAATGCGTATGGTATTTACAACCAGATCTAGTTCCTAAGGCTGCCGACCTCCCTCTCCTCAAGGCCAGGTGGGCATGTTCTGTTTCCCATTGGAAAGGTCATTCAGCTGCCATCGCTGTGCCCTGGGCTGGAGGACACGATGGCAAATGCAGGGCTTCCCTCATCAAACCCGGAATGATGGTCAACAAAGCCTGTCCTTCCTGCACACTGAAAAGTCTCCAGTGAGACAAGCTCTCCTCCAAAGCAGAATAGCCTTGGCCATTATTACTGCCTCGCAAGGAGGCAGCTCTGCCGTTATCCACAGAATGCTGTGTGCTCATATCTGATAAGTCTAACATGTCACTTTTATTGGCTCCCAGTCTGTAAGACTTAGGAACAACGGTCTGAATCATGAGACTCTTGGTGGAAAAAGGTATCCAGGATCTGATAAACTCTCTTAACCTGTGTTTTCTTTTGTACGTGCCTGTTGCTGTGGCATCTGCCTCCAACGCAGGCAGACAGCCGCCAAAATAAGCCACCCAAACAATTGCTCAGGGGACACTGCGGAAGAGAAAGTGTGTGGGACTGTAAGAGCCGTGAGGCAATCAGAGGCCCTTACCCCTTCCTCTTTCCTTGGAAGGCGCCCTCCATTTGCCTTCCTGCACCAGAAGCTGCCCAAAGACATAGCCTTGAGATGTGGTATTGAGATCATCTGGATGGTATGCATGGCTGAACCTAGATAAGGCCTCTAAATAAACTTCGCAGATTCTGATGGGCACGAACAGAGGGCTACTTATCCAACAAGACAAGCCTCTAGTGTACGTTCCCATGCTTATTACATCTGCGACCTACCAATCTGGAGTAATCTGCCTTTTCCTGCAGTCTCTCTGTGCCCTCACTCCCTCCATTCAAATGACCCCCCGAAGCTCCGAGGCTGCCATGTTTTGTGGGGTAAGCAGTCTATTCCCTTACCCCATAAAAAGATGTAATAAAACAGCCTCTTGGTATGTGAATTCCAGAAAGCAGATTCAAAAAGAAAGGGTGAATAACAAATTTTAAAATGCGTTTAAAGCAACTTGTTCAGTCACTAAGTCTTGTCTGGCTCTCTTTCGACCCCATGGACACCAGCAGGCTCCTCTGTTCGAGGGACTTTCCAGGGGAGAGTACTGGAGAGGGTTGCCATTTCCTTCTCCAGGGGATCTTCCCCACCCAGGGATGGAACTGGAGTCTTTTGCATTGGCAGGTGGATTCCTCACCCCTGTACCAGACAAGCCCCAAAGCAACTTGGTCATCAGGGAGAAGAACTAAGCCTCTTCAGCATATCAGGTAAGAGATCCAGCGACACTTTAGAAAGGTTCTGTTTATCTGGCGGGGTAAGCTGAACCCGGTGTGGCGCTGGTCTCTAGCCGCAGTGCACATTTACCTGCGTTGAAATCGGGATCGTCTTCCAGCACTGTCACGGCTCCTTCTACCGCGTCAACGGCGCTCCCTCCCTGCTTGAGGATGTTGTAACCCACGGTGGCGGCTCTAAGGATGCCCTGGCGCACCCGCTCTTTCCGGTCTTTGGAGATATTGCTGGCTCCGCCACCGTGGACCACGACGACGACGGGGTTCATGGCGACGGATCCTAGGGGTTAGGAAGACGAAAGCGTCCTTTCAGGCGGGTCCAAGAGAACCGCATGGGGCTTACGTCTCCCGCTGGGGCCAAGTCCGGTTTCCACTGCTGAACGGGGCCAGTTTTTACAGCCGCAGGCGAATTCCCGAGACCCGGGGAGTGCGGCGAGCAGAGGTGCGAACTGGGTATGAGAGCTGGGTGTGAACTTTGCACGGAAGGGCCCAGGGTGCCCTTCCTTGCCCGGCCCGGGGCACCTGCCCGCCTCGCAGCAGCGGTGCGATGCTCCGCGCCCCCTCCCTGCCCGCTGACATCCGGCCTCAGTTTCCCCGGGGAACCCCGGCTCAAGGCCCGGGCCGGGAAGGGGCGGAGATGGCGCCCCTTCCACCCACCCCGACCGACCCCGCGCCGGGGCCGCAGCTCCAGCCTTCCTCCCCGGCCCCACGTCGAGCCTCGGCTTCCCGGGGGCCTGTCCGCGCTCCCACCCGCGCCGCGGGGCCAGGGGGAGGCCTGGGGGCTAGAACTCGCCAGCGCTCTCCCGCTGTCGGCCCCGGCTCCCGCGAGGGTGCCTTCCTGGGTCTGGGGGGGCGGCTTCCCGCAGGGCCCGCCGACTTACCGAGGACGCCGCAGGAGGCGGACGCCGGGGATTCAGGCTCTGCCGAGCCGCCCGGGCGGGTCCTGCACTAGCGGGTTTCTCCGCAAAGCCGCTCTGGAAACCGCTCCGCCGGCAACCGCTCAGCGGGCAACGGCTCTGCGCCTGCGCACGAGGGCGGGGCAGCGAGCCCCGAGGAATTACCGTAAAGCCTCAACGCGCGGCGGGGGAGTAAGCACTCCTGCCCTCGCAGCCACCGCGCGCTCGACTCCCGCCGCCCGAGCTTCCTCTTGGGATGCGGGGAATTCCTCCTCCTCGATGTGAGGCCCGCTGGTGGAGTGGGTGGCGAGAAGTGATGTGCCGAGATTTTGTAATTGAAAATTGAGAAGCCCCAGTGCACGCGCTGAAGTCCTTCCTCTGCCTGGGATGTTTCGCAGACTTGCTAGTTATTTTCTTCCCTTTAATTGTCTCACCCTTTAGCATTTGATAGAGATCAGAAAGATAATCTCTGTAATTGGTCTGGTTCTCTGCCTGCGGTTCACTAAGGAGTCTGAAACCCTTCCTCTGAGCCTCAGGATCCCAGCTCTTAAATTCCTTCAACCATAAGTACAGTTTTGTGTGTGTGTTTGACATTTATACTCCTCTTTGTCCCAGAGCCTTAAAGGTTCTGACACCCCCACCTCCACCCAGATGATTGAACCAATCACCTGTATTTCCCACTACCCAGCCTCCCTAGATTACTGTTACCATAGCCACATTCAAATAGAAGTTTACATTTTATCCAAATAGAAATTGAGATCATGGCATCCGGTCCCATCACTTTATGGCAATAAAGGGGGAAAAAGTGGAAACAGTGACAGATTTTATTTTCCTGGGCTCCAAAATCACTGCGGAAGGTGACTGCAGCCATGAAATTAAGAGATGCTTGCTCCTGGGAAGAAAAGCTATGACAAACCTACTTTGCCTACAAAGATCTGTATAGTCAAAGCTATGGTTTTCCCAATAGTCAAGTATGAATGTGAAAGTTGGGCAATAAAGAAGGCTGAGCTCCGAAAATTTGATGCTTTTGAGCTGTGGTGCTGGAGAAGACTCTTAAGAGTTCCTTGGAAAGCAAGGAGATCAAACCAGTCAATCCTAAAGGAAATCAACCCCGAATATTCATTGGAAGGACTGATGCTNTCCCAATAGTCAAGTATGAATGTGAAAGTTGGGCAATAAAGAAGGCTGAGCTCCGAAAATTTGATGCTTTTGAGCTGTGGTGCTGGAGAAGACTCTTAAGAGTTCCTTGGAAAGCAAGGAGATCAAACCAGTCAATCCTAAAGGAAATCAACCCCGAATATTCATTGGAAGGACTGATGCTGAAGCTCCAATACTTTGGCCATCTGATGCAAAGAGCAGACTGGACTGAACAATGAACAACAATAGCGACCTTCAAAAAAAAAGTTCACATTTCTATCCAGCAAAACAACTGCAAGATACTGATAACCGTGCCATGAACCACTATAAAATAGTGGTAAAAGCTCACAGGGCATGAAGCTTTGGATGAGAGAAAGAACTATGGCGGGGTGGGGGGCATTGTGCAGAGAGAACTCAGTTCTTTTCTAAGTCCTGGTTTTTCTCGGAGTCTACAGAGATACAGGCCAGAAGGTGTCAACAACCAAAGTTCTGTTATTGACTTTCTGACCACTGTGGCTAACTCAACCCCACATCTGGCAATTGTTATTTATGCAATTCCCCCAAGGCAGCTATTAAGCTGAGAGAGTTCTCTCACTACCCTGCTGTTTTACATACAAGGCACTCTAGAAGCATCTTCCTGTCTCTTCTCCAGGTAGTAGAATATGTGTTATACTCAACTGTGGCTTATCTGCAGCTATGTTGAATCCCAGCCTACATCGCTCTATCACTGGGGTACCTCTTGGGGATCCAGTTTGTCAGCACAAGCCAGGGGATGAATTCAATATCAGATAAAGGCCAAGGATGTGGAAAGGAAGCCTGCTTCAGCCATAATGTGCTATGCCATAACCTTGACTAGGAAACTTTCAGTTCTTCCTGCTACAACTGTAATTTGCCTAAATTCACTTCTTGAGAAAAGAAGTTAAGGCTTCAGTATGATAGAACAACCTAACTCTATAGTTGCTTTTCTTCCCCTTCCATGGAGGATGCTACTGCTGCTAAGTCGCTTCAGTCATGTCCGACTCTGTGCGACACCATAGACGGCAGCCCAACAGGCTCCATCGTCCCTGGGATTCTCCAGGTAAGAACACTGGAGTGGGTTGCCATTTCCTTCTCCAATGCATGAAAGTGAAAAGTGAAAGGGAAGTCGCTCAGTCCTGTCGACTCTTCGCGACCCCATGTACTGCAGCCTACCAGGCTCCTCTGTCCATGGGATTTTCCAGGCAAGAGTACTGGAGTGGGGTGCCATTGCTTTCTCCATCCATGGAGGATAAATGGTTCAAATAGTGAATGCATTTTGGCTGAAAATGCAGTGTGAATCAAAGCTGTGGGTCAGCAAGACCCAGTCATACGTGTAATAATTTCTTTCTTTTTTAAAAACTATGTATTTATTGATTAGATTGGTGCAAAAATCATCACAGTTTTGCATTGTTGAACTTTGTTGTTTGATATTGGACTACATGCTTAAATAAATATGGTTATATTATACACCAATTTAGTGTGCATTTCTCACTTTATTTTTTTGCTAATGACATCACACGCTGTTTATATCATATTTCTTTTAGACTAGGGAAATAATGTTAGACAAAAAGCAAATTTGGGCAATTTTCTTATTCAAATTCAAAATGGGTTATAAAGCAGCAGAGATAACTTGCAACACCAGCAACGCATTTGGCCCAGGAACTGCTAACAAGCATACAGTACGGTGGTGGTTCAAGAAGTTTTGTAAAGGAGACGAGAGCCTTGAAGATGAGGAGTTCAGTGGCCAGTCGAGAGGATCCTCGAAGCTGATTTTCTTCCAACTGCACAAGAACTTGCTAAAGAACTCAGTGTCAACCATTCTACTGTTGTTCAGCATTTGAAGAAAATTGGAGAGGTGAAAAAGCTTGCTAAGTGGGTGCCTCATGAGCGGACTGAAAATCAAATAAATCATCGTTTTGAAGTATCATCTTCTCTTATTGTATGCAACAACAGCGAACCATTTCTCAATCGAATTGTGATATGTGATATGTCCCTAGTGGATTTCATTCAGCAACCGGTGATGACTAGCTCAGTGACTGAACTGAGAAGAAGCTCCAAAGCACTTTCCAAAACCAAATTTGCATCAAGAAAAGGTCATAATCGCTATTTGGTGGTCTGCTGCCTGTCCGATCCATTACAGCTTTCTGAATGCCGGGGAAACCATTACATCTGAGAAGTATGTTCAGCAAATCAATGAGATGCACCGCAAACCTCAAGGCCTGCAGCCAGCACTGATGGACAGAATGAACCCAATTCTTCTTCACGACAATTTCCAACTGCATGTTGCACAACCAACGCTTCAGAAGTTGGATGAATTGGGCTGTGAAGTTCTGCCTCAACCGTCGTATTCACCTGACCTCTTGCCAACTGATTACCACTTCTTCAAGCACCTCGAAACTTTTTGCAGGGAAAATGCTTCCACAAGCAGCAGGAGGCAAAAAAAAAAAAAAAAGCTTTCCAAGAGCTCGTCAAATCCTGAAGCATGGATTTTTATTTTTTCAATTTATTTATTTTTCTATTGAAGGATAATTTCTTTACAGAATTTTGTTGTTTTCTATCAAACCTCAATATGAACCAGCCATAGGTATACATATATCTCCTCCCTCATGCAATTCCCTCCCATCTCCCTCCCCATCCCACCCCTCCAGTTTGATACAGAGCCCCTGTTTGAGTTTCCTGAGCCACACAGCAAATTCCCCTTGGCTATCTATTTTACATATGGGAATGTAAGTTTCCACTTTACTCTTTCCGTACATCTCACCCTCTCCTCCTCTCTCTCCGTGTCCATAAGTCTATTCTCTATGTCTGTTTCTCCATTGCTGCCCTGTAAGTATGAAGCATGGATTTTTACATTACAGAAATAAACAAACATTTCTCATTGGCAAAAATGTGTTGATTGTAATGGTTCCTAATTTGGTTAATAAAGATGTGTTTGAACCTAGTTATAATGATTTAACGTTCATGGTCTGAAACCGCAATTACTTTTTCACCAATCTAAAGATTATTTCCTGTCTCATCCTGTTGTTTGCTTAGTTGTCGTCAATCCAGACCCCTCCCCCGCCCCGAGGCTGTAGTTTACCCACCCATCTCCCTTCCTCTGTCCCCCCACTTGCTCTGGTCATAGCTGTGCTGTGGTCCACAGCATGTATGCCCTCAGTCGGGTCTGTGCTTTGTCTTCATGTCTCATTAAATGGTGTTTTTCCCCCATAGCAGTAAGTTGAATTGGTGTATCACTATGCAGTTACAGGAGAAGGCAATGGCAACCCACTGCAGTACTCTTGCCTGGAGATTCCCATGGACAGAAGAGCCTGGTAGGCTGCAGTCCATGGAGTCACACAGAGTCGGACACGACTGAAGCGACTTAGCAGCAGTAGCACCAAAGATGATTTATTCGGCTGTGCTGGGTCTCAGTTGTGGCACGTGGGATCTTCCATCTTCATTGTGGCGTGTGGAATCTTTAGTGACAACATTCGAACCCTTAGTTGTGGCTTGTGGGACCTAGTTCCCTGACCAGGAATTGAACTTGGGCAGGGGCTCAGAGTCTTAGCCACTGGACCACCAGGGAAGTCAAGCTGGCTGTGTCAACGATAGCCTCAAGAGGTCTGAGAAGGAAACAGGGCACTAAATACAGGTCCTTTGTTTTCTGCTGTGTCAGCCTTGAAAGCAATAAGCAATCGCTTCTGCTCTGATGGATAGGGTGGGAGGAATTTCGTGAAAGTCAGTGTTAGATCTATCTTGGAGGATGGTGTCCCTAATCCCAAACCCTGACCCTGGGCCGCTCCCCATGATGGAAAGGGTGCGAGTCATAGGACTAATGCAGTACTCTTGCCTGGAGATTCCCATGGACAGAAGAGCCTGGTAGGCTGCAGTCCATGGAGTCACACAGAGTCGGACACGACTGAAGCGACTTAGCAGCAGTAGCACCAAAGATGATTTATTCGGCTGTGCTGGGTCTCAGTTGTGGCACGTGGGATCTTCCATCTTCATTGTGGCGTGTGGAATCTTTAGTGACAACATTCGAACCCTTAGTTGTGGCTTGTGGGACCTAGTTCCCTGACCAGGAATTGAACTTGGGCAGGGGCTCAGAGTCTTAGCCACTGGACCACCAGGGAAGTCAAGCTGGCTGTGTCAACGATAGCCTCAAGAGGTCTGAGAAGGAAACAGGGCACTAAATACAGGTCCTTTGTTTTCTGCTGTGTCAGCCTTGAAAGCAATAAGCAATCGCTTCTGCTCTGATGGATAGGGTGGGAGGAATTTCGTGAAAGTCAGTGTTAGATCTATCTTGGAGGATGGTGTCCCTAATCCCAAACCCTGACCCTGGGCCGCTCCCCATGATGGAAAGGGTGCGAGTCATAGGACTAAGCCTCATTTTACTGACCATCAGAGTCACTTGGAGGTGAAATACAGACTGCTGGGCCCCACTCCAATGCTTCTGACTCAGTAGGTCTTTCGGGGAGTGGAGTGTGGAATGTGGGATGGGGGGTAGAGTGAGGAGGTGGGGGCAGAAGCCAGGAATTTGCATTTCTAATGAGTTCTAAGTGATGCTGCTGTTGCTGATCTGGGGATTACCACTGTCTGGAAGGAGCCATTGAGATCTTGTCCTTTGTAAACTCATCCAAACTGGGATTGGTGACAGTCTTCTTCATGGGATCCAGAGTGGGGAATTAGGATTCTGGGAAATTTGTGCCATTTTTGGTTTTCCTTTTTCTTCAAGCGTTCCATGAATGATGAATGAGCCTTTGTTTCTTAAGGGCCCAGAGTCAGAGTGCTCAGTTCAGTTCATCTGGGTGGGTAGGCTGGGGGGAATTGAAATTGGTTGGGAATGATTAAAATTAGGCCCCCCAAATAAATTTGCAGCACTCATAGCAGTTCCCAACGAACAGGCAGCTATTTGAAGAGAGGTCTATCTGTTAAGCTTCCTGCCATGGCATTGCCACATCTTTTCCACGGAAGTTCCCAGTACTGAGCATAGTCCTTGGTGGACTTTTCTGCCACAGACTAAGCTATGGACATCTTATGAATAGTTATATTTGTAACATGAGGCCAGAACAGTGCCTTGCTCTCTGAAGGTCTTCAAGAACATTTGTTGGATAAAAAACAACTGGTTCAGAAACTCAAAAGAGCAAATTCCCAGAAGTCTGAGACAACAGGTCTTGGGAAGAATGAAACTGGCATGGTCTGGGTGTTTGTGGTCTGATCAGTGAGCATGCCTTATTGCCATGGGAGAAAAACACTGGGCTTCAGATGGAGGTAGCCGGAAAC
The DNA here is from genome assembly GCA_006410675.1 of Oreotragus oreotragus. Classification (NCBI taxonomy): domain Eukaryota; kingdom Metazoa; phylum Chordata; class Mammalia; order Artiodactyla; family Bovidae; genus Oreotragus; species Oreotragus oreotragus. Next base: position 6,414 of record SJYX01009388.1, on the reverse strand, counting down.
CACTTTCTGGGTAGAGTCACATCAGTGCCCACTTGGGGGCTGTGTCCTGGAGGTAGTGACAGCTCCATAATGGGCAACATCTGGGTTGCTGTATTCAGTGCTTTGTATACATATATGTACTATTTTTCATATCATAGCCTTCCTCTAGGCAGATGGGTATCATCGTACACAACCAGAAACTTTGACTAATATAGTTGATCTGGTCTCTACAGCTAGGTGATAATTTCCCTACAGTTAGTGTGGATCTTTGAAAACTTTTATATTCCTTGGAGCAATTCCCAGCACCTCCGTGGGCCTGGCACAGAGCCTGGTACACGGTAACTGCTCAAATGTTTATTGAATAAAAAATGGGCCAACTTCATTCAGATGGGGGGTTCTTCAGCACTGGACAGTGGTTGGGCTGAGATTTGGAGTCCTGAGGATTCTGATGGATGGTAATTATAATTTAAACTCAACATTTGAATAAAAGAACATACTTATTTTACTTGCATAACGGAAGATTCTTCTTTAGACTAATCAACCATGGGAATTCTAAATTGGATGCAAAAATACATTTTCAGGTAAGGGGTGTATTTATTATAGACAGAGAATGATAAAGTGAAAAGAACCAAATGAAAATGGCTATAATTCTGACCCCTGGAGCTGCTGCTGCTGCTGCTGCTAAGTCGCTTCAGTCGTGTCCGACTCTGTGTGACCCCGTAGACGGCAGCCCACCAGGCTCCCCCGTCCCTGGGATTCTTCAGGCAAGAATATTGGAGTGGGCTGCCATTTCCTTCTCCAATGCATGAAAGTGAAAAGTGAAAGTGAAGCCACTCAGTCATGTCCAACTCTCAGCGACCCCATGGACTGCAGCCCACCAGGCTCCTCCATCCTTGGGATTTTCCAGGCAAGAGTGCTGGAGTGGGGTATCATTGCCTTCTCTGATCCCTGGAGCTACTCACAGTTAAATTTTTTGGTGTATTCTCTCTCTATTAGAATGCTATATTTCGCACTTTTTTCATCCAGGTAGCATTATTTGTGAGCATTTCCATGCTATTAAAAGTTTTCTACGTTGTGCTATTAGCAATAATACTCAATGAACATTTTTATACCTAAATGTTCATGTGCATTTTGATTAATCCTCTAAGAAAAATCCAGAAAGTAGGTTTTGGGGGTCAAAGGTTATGATATATGTGGGAGGTGAAGCAGGAAATAAGTTATGTTGCAGGAGTATCCATAAATTGTGACTTTCTTTCTACCAAGAATTCACAAAAATTTATGAGAATTGTTTTTAAATAGTTTTGGGGAGCCATAGATTTTAAATGGAGTTTATAGTTGTGTTACTGCCTTGGACAAGAATCCAGTCATTGGTCTCTTTGGAATGTTTCCCTGTGTCAAATGCACATAGCATCCAAATTGCCAAGTCCAGGAAAGAAACAGCAAATAAATATGCTTCTGAAATGTAAGACCCTTTAAGGAACCAAATACACCTCACAATACTTGCTGGAATTAGGCAACTCTGCAAGGCAGGCTGGGTAAATTCTCAAGATGACAAGCTGCTAAATTGTTTTCCTAGGGACAATAAGGGACCCTGCTTGGCCCCCATTTGGGGAGAAGTGGAGAAAGCACATAGGCGGCAACCAGCCAAAAGCTTTAGTGCCTCATTGGAATTCAGCTGGGGTCTGTTGGGCTTCTGTCTTTGGGATGTTTGTTCACTGTTTGTCCCTGGGCTTGGCAAGGAGCTACAACACCACACTTGAGGCTTCAGGACCCTACACCCTCCCCTGACTATGTTTCCCTAATTCCGCTGGGCACAAACCTGATATAGCATGGTCTGCATGGTCTGTGTTTAGAGGAATATAAAAGCTCTCAAAGATCCATACCGACTGTAGGGAAATTATTAACTAGCTGTAGAGACCAGACCACTTGTGTTAATCAAAGTTTCTGGTTGCAAACAATGATACCCATCTGCCTAGATGCAAGCTGTGATATAAAAAATAATATATATAAATATTGGTCTCTGTCCCTGATTCCTGATTCAAAGCTTCTAAAACAGGTGTAGATCCCTAAGTGATAAGAACACTAGGAGAATGTTTTGTTCTAGTCAAATGACTCTGGGTGGGCTCCTGGGTGTCAAACAGGCTGTGATTTGAAGTGTAGACTTTTCAGCCCCATCTATTCCTTCAGAGAGGGGAGAGGGGCTGGAAATGGAGATAATAACTGATCATGCCTGTGAGAGAAAGGGCTCCCCTGGTGCCTTAGTGGTAAAGAACCTGCCTGCTGATGCAGGAGTTGCAGGTTTTGATCCCTGGGTTGGGAAGATCCCCCGGAGTAGGAAGTGGCAACTCACTCCAGTATTCTTGCCTGGGGAAATCCCATGGACAGAGGAGCCTGGTGGGCTACAGTCCATGGGGCTGCAAAAGAGTCAAACACGAGAGGAAGCCTCCATAAAACCCCAATAGTATGCGATTCAGGTTAAGCTTTCAGGTTGGTGAGTACATCCATATTCCAGGAGGGTGGCACACCCCAGCTCCATGAGGACTGAAACTCCTGCCCTCAGGGACCCCCAAACCTCACCCTACGCACCCCTCATCTGGTTCTTCATCTGTATCTTTTATCATATCCTTTAGTAAACTGGTGAACATAAGCATTTCCCTGAGTTCTGGGAGCTGCTCTAAGAAATTAATAGACCCTGAGGCAGAGATCATGGGAGCCGCCGATTTGCCCCCAAGCTGGACAGAAGTTGTGAGTAATCCCAGACCTATAGCTACAACTGGCATCGAGAATGGACTGGGAGCCGCTGTGGGACTGAGCCCTTAACCTCTGGGATCTGACACTGTCTCCAGGCAGATGGAACGGAGTTAAATTTCAGGACAGGAGCTGGCACAGAACAGGTGGGGATCTGTCATGGGGAATCCACAGGGTCCTGCCTGGTTACATTTCCACCCTCAAGTGGGCTGGTCTGGACAGCATATTATCCAGCCCCCTCCTCCTCCAGGCTGGGTCTCCCGCCTGAAATGTCCTTCTCTGTCTCCTTCTCCTCTCCCAATTCAAATTATTATTATTATTTTGCCACACCGTGTGGCATGTGGGATCTGAGTTCCCCGACCAGGGATCGAACCTGTGCCCCCTGCATGGGGAACTCAGAGACTTAACCACTGGACCCCCAGGGAAGTCCCCTCCTTTCTATACTTTCAAACCCAGTTTAAATAAAACCCTCTGTGAAGACTTCCCCTCTGATCCCCCGCCCCACTGCACAGCATAAATCACTCCCCCACTGTATGAGTTTCATATTGCTGCCATAACAAATTATCACAAATTTGGTGGCTTAAAACAGCACAAATTTATTATCTTATAATTCTTGAGGTCAAAAGTCCAAAATGGGCTGCAGGATTGTGTCCTATATGGAGGGTCTAGAAAAGAATCCATTTTCTTGTCTTATCTAGTATCTAGAGGCCAGGTGGCTCAGATGGTGAAGAATCTGCCTGCACTGCAGGAGGAGGCTGATCCCTGGGTCGGGAGGATCCCCTGGAGAAGGGAATGGCAACCCACTCCAGTATTCTTGCCTGGGGAATTCCACAGACAGAGGAACCTGGCAGGCTACAGTCCAACGGGGTTGCAAAGAGTCGGACATGGCTGAGCAACCAACGCTTACCACTTTATTCCTGACTCATGGCCTCTCCCTCCATATTTTTTCTTTTTTAAAACATTTACTTACTTTGGCTGGGCTGGATCTTAGTTGCTACATGTGGGGTCTTAGTTTCCTGACCAGGGATTGAACTCGTGCCCCTGCCTTGCGAGTGTGGAGTTTTAGCCCCTGGACCACGTGGGAGGCCCCATCCCTCCATTTTCAAGCTGACGGCCTAATATCTTTAAATCCTCTCCCCCTTTCTCATTTCTGCTTCTGTTGTTACTTTACCTTTTCTCTTTCCTGCCATCGTCACACTGCCTGCTTGACTCTGACCCTCCTGTCTCCTTCTTGTGAAGTCCCTTGTGATTAAATTGGTCCCTCTTGGACAATCCAGGGTAATCTCTCCTTCTTAAAGTCTGTATCTCTGTCTCTCAAACGCACGCTTTGAATATGACTGTTTTGTACTCACGTTGGTCGTGTGCCTGTTTCCATCAGAACGCAGCTTACAATTGTTTGGATTCGGCTAGAGGTGGTGAGCTGAGTCCTACTCTGTCCCCGACCCTAACTCAAACCCAGCCAAGCACTGCTCTCCCTGATTGTCTCGGATTTAGCAGTCTGGCGGGGGACTGGGGAAGGCGGCTGATGGTCCCAGGGGCTGGTGTGTGGTTTCTATTTGATCATCTCATCTTACCCCCAACCCCCGCATTTACTTAGCTTTCTGATGGGCCTCATATCCCCAGCTCCAGTCCAAAGTCTTATGCTCATTTCTTTTCTTGTAAAGATAAAACTCTGGCCTCTGAAGAGGAAGGGTCTCTTTGTCTGCCTGTGGGATGGGGGAAGGGATGTAGCTGTTGAACTCCGTATGTAATATTCAACTAACGGCGATTGCATGGACTACAGATTGGGTTCAAAGGCCCCTGACAAAACCTGACCAAGTGGTTTAACCAGGAAAGTGCTGATTTTTCTTTAAAGTGTAACAGGAAGTCCAGTGGGAATGCTCTATGGTAGACACTGACGCCCCGTTTCCCTCTGTCTTTCCTGCCATTCTCACCCTGTGGCTTTCATGTTCTGGCATCCTTCTGGGCCCTTAGATCACTGCTGGGCAGGAGGAATGGGGAAGGGCAAAGCCGGAAGCTCATGCCTGCTTAGTTTGCCTCCTCAATTCAAGAAAGTGTCCTTGGAAGTCCCCAAGTGGACTTTACATTGGCCAAAACAGGGTTCCATGGCTACCTCTAGTGGCAAGAGAGTCTGGGAGGTAAGTAAGTGAGTCATGAACGACCCTTTGCAATCCCCTGGACTGTAGCCCGCCAGGCTCCTCTGTTCATGCGATTCTCCAGGCCAAGAATACTGGAGTGGGCTGCCATTTCCTCCTCCAGAGGATCTTCCTGACCCAGGGATCGAACCCAGGTCTCCAGCATTGCATGCAGATTCTTTACCTTTTTATTTTCAGCAGGACACCCTGTAGCCCTTCCCATGGGCTACCCTGATGGCTCAGATGGTAAAGAATCTGCCTGCAATGCAGGAGACTCGGATCAGGAATCAGGATCAGGCCCGGATCGTGACTGAGTGACTTTCACTTTCAACAACATAATGCACCATTTGAAATCAGGTTGGTTAAAACTCCAAAGAGGTGATTCTAAATACAGTGGCTCTGGGCTTTGTAGGGGAAGACGTGGGAGGGTTGCCAGAGCAGAGTGTGGAGGGGGACCAGAGCAGGAGAGAGTAGGAGGGGCAGACGGGGGCCAGGGACAGAGCAAGAGAGCGAGAGGCAGGAGGGAAGGAGGAAGAGATGGAGAGGAGGCTCGCGAGGAGGAGCCGCGGGTGCACGCAGCACAGCCTTCATCTCTTTTAACCTCAGCCGCCTGGAGGACAACCCAAGGCCCCTGCCCTTTGACCACAGTGGCCAGAGTGCGTCTGCATCATCATCTCCTCTAAGTCTTTAGGTGCTCCCAGGGCCACGGGCTAGCAACCTCCCAACCCCGTCACTCTCAGCCATAGGGAGAACAGGTTTTCAGCAGCTGCCACCAGGGGCACAGTGGGGATCTGCGAATTCCTTCCAGCCCTTCGAGGGTGTGCAAAAGTCTTGGGGCTTGCTACCCATCCCTCCTCAGGACAAGAACTGGAACCCAGACCCCTCTATTCTGAGATCTCCAAGTTCATTTAAGAGTTCTAGTAGCCTTGCCTCCAGGAGAAGAATTTGTTGAGAAACAAGTCTCAAGGTGTTTTTAGGATGCCCATGTAAGCATTTCATATGACTGTTCTTAGAAGATCTTGGAGAAGTCCAGCTTTTTCCTCCTTCCTACTGACTAGAGAATTTTTAATCAGGGTAGGCAATGTGTGAGTACAAATAGATTCTGGCTGTGGTCCAATTCCTAGAAATAGTCTTTATTTATATCTGGACTGTGGTTGAGGTTTGGAAATCTCATTGGCAGTGGAGTCATGATATAAAGAGATATATGGGAAGGGAATAGAAAGCGTATAATTTTATTGCACACTGTACAGCTTAAAAAAACCCAAATGGTATAAAAGAATTCGAAGTGAAAAGTAACCGTCTTCTGTCTACGCCCCCCTACCCCACCCCACTTGCCCAGTCCCTGGCATTACTGCCTAGAGGCCACTCTTAAAATTTCTTTATTATTTTATTGCACTATAGTTGATTTAAAATATTGTACTAGTTTCAGGTGGATAGTAAACTGATTCATATATTTACATGCACGTGTGTGCTTAGTTGCTCAGCTCAGTGCAGTTCAGTCGCTCAGTCGTGTCCGACTCTTTGCGACCCCATGAATCGCAGCACGCCAGGC
>SJYX01009386.1:35219-63666 GCA_006410675.1 Oreotragus oreotragus | reverse complement strand
CCCTGAAGAAGCCTGCAGGCCATGTGGCATCAGCTGATGGGTGCAAGTGTCATCTGGAGTACAGGCTGGTAGGGCCCTGAACACTCACAGTCCTGGGAGAACAGCACTTGTCTACCTGTCCTCCAGGCTGCATGCTTCCTCCAGGCCCTGTCCCCTGCATTCAGGGGCTGTTCTCTTCCTTCTGGAAAGTATGGGAAAAGTGCATGGTGGGGGGTGTCCCAGGGAAGGCCTGCCATCAGGGAAGGCCTAAGCATTATGATGTTTACTCCCGCCTACATGTAGACCCCAAACCTCTCCTTGTTTTCACTCATACCAAAGCTCGCTGAAGTTCTCTCTACACTTTTTTTTTTAAACTCTGTTTCCCTTTTTCCAACATACATGTCTCCTGTAACACACAGACACACACACACAGACACACTGTGACCCACTGTAGCGGCTTGGATAGGTATAGGGAAGGCTGTAGACTGGAGAGGTCAAATTTGCTCTAAAAAGAACAAAGAATATCCTCTCAATGAAAGCACATCAAGCAGCTTACCTTTAGTTCTCTCTGGATTCCTTGTCTTTCTCCAGCAACCTCCTGAGTGCCCTCTTTACCTCCTTGTTCCTCAGGGTGTATATGAGGGGATTAAGTAAAGGAGTGCCCACTGCATAGAAGAGACCAAAGAACTTGCCCCTCTTCTGGGCGTAGGGATTTTTGGGCTGGAGGTAGACAGCAGTGACTAAACTGTAGAAGAGGGTGACCACAGTGAGATGGGAGGAGCAGGTCCCCAGAGCCTTCCTCCATGCTATGGCTGAGTTAATCTTCAGCACTGCCCGGGCAACGGCACAGTAAGAGATAAGGATGAGGGTAAGCGGCATGACCAGGAAGATGACACTGGACACAGCTAACTGCATTTCATTGTAGGTGGTGTCTCCACAGGACAGTTGAATTAGAGAAGGGACTTCACACACAAAGTCATGTATCTGCCGATGTGGGCAGAAAGGCAGGCGGAGGGTCGGTGGTGTCTGGACTACTGATTGGACCAGACCCATTACCCAGGCCATGGCTGCCAGCTGCCGGCACAGGCGGGGGTGGATGATGGTGGCATAGTGGAGGGGCTGGCAGACAGCCACGTAGCGGTCAAAGGCCATCACGGTCAGGAGGACACACTCCGTGGTCCCCAGGAACAGGAAGATGAAGAGCTGGACAGAGCAGCCAAGGAAGCTGATGGTCTTCCTTGGGCCCCAGAGGTGGGCCAGCATCTGCGGGACACAGCTTGTGGTGAAGCAGAGGTCCAGGAAGGAGAGGTTGGAGAGGAAAAAGTACATCGGGGAGTGGAGCCTGGGGTCCAGCACGGACAGCAGGATGATGAGTGTGTTGCCCACCAGAGTCAGGAGGTAAGAGATCGAGACAACCACGAAGAGGATTCTTTCAAGCCCTGGGTGTTCAGAGAAGCCCAGAAGGAAGAAGTCCACCGGGGAGCTGTGGTTGACCATGGCCTGTTCCTGTCCAGACCTAGAGGGATGAGGGCTGTCTGAGCTGTGTGTGCCCACCTGTCTTATAATAACTCACCCTGGGTGCTTGTCAGATCATACCAGGTGGACATTTCTCTTCTGTCGTCACTCATTCAGCCTGTTTCCCAGCACATCACCATCCAGCAGCTCCTTGTGTTCCCCTGCTCCTCCTGGTCAAATGTGGTCCAGTGAGAGTGAGGGAGCCGTGAATGTGCAGAAGACAGATGGAGACTCACACTTGTATCTCAGACTTACTGAGTGAAGGCAAAAGAAACTGATGAGAAACATGGAATAATTAATTAGTTTTCCTTAATTCAACAATCATTTATTAAATGCCTGTTTTGTTCTGAGGACTGTAGTAGTTGTCAATATTCTCTTATGTCAGAAATCATTACCAAAGGATTCATTTTTACTGAGTTTCCTTCCTGAGAATATCCATGCAGTACTTTCTACTTTGGATCATAAATTTTCTGANAGTTTTCCTTAATTCAACAATCATTTATTAAATGCCTGTTTTGTTCTGAGGACTGTAGTAGTTGTCAGTATTCTCTTATGTCAGAAATCATTACCAAAGGATTCATTTTTACTGAGTTTCCTTCCTGAGAATATCCATGCAGTACTTTCTACTTTGGATCATAAATTTTCTGAATCACTCATGTTTTATCCACTTTACTTTCATTTGTAGGGGAGCCACCAGAGGCAGAATGTATGAATTAAGGACATTTCTTCTCTGTATGAAGTGACCCCACCACAGAGATATTAACTAGGTTATCTTGTCCCATGAAAAAATTGTGATTGGGACTTCCCTGGTGGTCCAGTGGCTAAGACTCTGAGCTCCCAATACAGGGGGCTAGGGTTCGGTCCCTGATCAGGGAACCAGATCCTACATGCATATCAGATCTGGCACAGACAAATAAATATTTTTTTTAAATGGTGATTTATTAAACTAAGTACAAGAGTATTTTCTATAAATAAAAAACCTGAGGACTTCCCTGGTGGTCAGTGGCTAAGCTTTCGAGCTCCTAATGCAGGAGGCCCAGGTTCGATCCCTGGTCAGGGAATTAGATCCCACATGTCACAACTAAAGATCCCACGTGCCATACTAAGACCTCATGCATCCAAATAAATAAATAAAATTTAAAAAATAAAGCCCTAAGCTCAACTTAACATTACATGCATGTCACAAAATAAGACCAAACAGGCTGCCAGTTGTCTTGCTTTGGAAGTAGAAACATCTATACTAATTGGACCTTGAAATAAGGAAGATGATGTAATTAAAAAAATACTTTCCCTTTCAGATAAGATTACATCAAAAGCAAAATATGCTGAGTTGATACTGAGATACTTAAGTAGAACATAGAATTTGTTGAATGCTTTCTTAATTCTACTCAGTATTTGAGATTTAAAAACTTTTTATATCCAACTGTGAAACTTGCAGAAAATTTCCAAGTCTAAAGATTCTTGTTTATTCTTGATCAATGAATTGTTAGTATTTGCCACTTTTAAATCATTCTATCTTTTCTTTATATACACAGTTATATTTATTCAGAGCTATTGGCGAGAAGGTTGCATACATAATGCTTCTTTACACCTTCATGTGTTAGCATGTAGTTTCTAATCAAAAGGAAATTCTTTTATGTAAACATAGTACAGCTACTCAATATAGAAAATCCACCATTGGCAAAACATTGACTAGCTCATACTCATAATTTTGCTAATAATGTTTTTTATAGCAAATTTTCCCATTTAAGATCCGGTGCCTATCACTTATGTATGATCTTGGTCCTATAGTAACCTTTCCTTAGCTACTGAAATGAACAAGTCTTCAAGTATAATGTGATGGGTTCAAGTCTCACCAGAAGCAGAGGCTGGTGTGCAGCTGGCATCATGCAGTAGTTCAAAAGGGTGGAAAGGGATAGAAAATGTTGAGATCGCCAAGAAATTGAAGGCAAATAAAGCAAAAATGATGGGTGTGTGAGAAAAGGAAGTCTGCACAGTAAGGAGGATTCTGAGCAAGTAAGTCAAGAAAACATCCTGGAGAAAGTGACCCGGATCTTAGCTGTGAAAGACAGTTTGGGTCACAGGTGAGCTCAGAAACAATCCTAAAGGAAATCAGTCCTGAATATTCATTGGAAGGACTGATGCTGAAGCTGAAACTCCAATACTTTGGCCACCTGATGTGAAGAATTGACTCATTGGAAAAGACCCTGATGCTGGGAAAGATTGAAGGCAGGAGAAGGGGTCGACAGAGGATGAGATGGTGGGATGGTATCACTGACTGGATGGACCTGAGTGTGAGTAAGCTCCGGGAGTTGGTGATGGACAGGGAAGCCTGGCATGCTGCAGTCCATGGGGTTGCAAAGAGTTGGACATGACTGAGTGACTGGGCCGAACTGAGCCCACAGATGGTTGCGAGTTGTGGAACCACTCTGGCAGTCAAGGGGCAGAACTGGGGGTCTTCTGAGAAGAGACTATCGTAGGAAGCCATTCAGAGGATGCAGTTGCAAGCACATGGGTGGCTTTGATGGCAGAAAATGCCCCAGAAGCTTTTGGAATGGGAGAGGCTTCCATGTTGGCTCAATGGTAAAGAATCTGTCTGCCAGTGCAGGGGAGGCAGGAGGTGTGTGTTTGATCCCTGGAGAGGGAAGATCCCCTGGGGGAGGAAATGGCAGCCCACTCCAGTATTCCTGCCTGGAAGATTCCAGAGGAGCCTGGCAGGCTGCAGTCCATGGGGTCACAAAAGAGTCAACATGGCTTCGCAACTAAACAACAACAACAACAAAGCATCTCTTCATCACAAAGTCCCCATTTTACGTTGGAAGCTACATTTCGTCCCCTTTTTGTTAGGACTTCCTTTGGTCTTCTTCTCCAGTTCTTCTTCCATCATTATTTTCTCTCTGAGGATAAGATTTGTTCCCTTTAATAATTTATTTTTTTGCAGCTTGTGGAATAGTTCCCTGACCAGGCACTGAATCCATGCAGTGAAAATGTGGAGTCCTAACCACTGGACCACCAGGGAATTCCCAACAATTTGAGTAATGAAGAGTGTATAAAGTATGTTTATAGGCTTTACAGGATAATAAAATAAACACATGGCATACCTGCCCCCGACTCCCATTTAAGAGCAGAACAAATGTTACCCATAGCTCTGGGTACCTCTATGATCACATCTGATCACAAAGAGACATCTTCTCTTTGCTCTTTAGGAAGTAATTGGTATTCTGCTTATTTTAAATTTCTTTTGAACTTTATAGTTGTCCTATTGCTTGTATCTCAGCAATTATCTACCAAGTTTTATTTATCCATCAGCTCTAGAACTTCCCATATTCTTATTTTCTTGGCAATGTGTTGCCTTACTCTGTATGTTATTTCTGGATATCTTCAGGTTCTATCTTCCTTTGACTCTCTGCTCCTTTTTTTCATCTGTCTTTCATAACAGGTCTTTTCCCCACCCTCTTTCTCTAGGTTCTTCTTTTCTCTTACACCAAGAAAGGCAAACACTACTTCCTAGTTCCCATTGATTTCAATATTCACGTGTATGTTTATTCTTTTATCAGTCACCAAAGTCAGTCATTTCTAAGAACTACAAGGTCATGAGATGCAAATTCCACATCCAGTAATGATAATCTCATATTATTTTCATAGTTATCATCTCTTGAGTGTTTCCTAAGCACCAGGCACTATGTTAAAAAAATTCTCAATATCTGTATCTCACAAAAACCATGAAAAAACTTGTTGATACTATCCCTCATTTATAGAAGAAACAGCCTCAGAAAAGATGAGTAAGTCACCCAAGATAATCCAGCTAGTAAGCACCAGGGCCAGATTTCTAGATCCTGTTTCATTCATAATATTAGTGATGATGTATAGTAATGGATGGGCTATAGGAGAAGAATAAATATGTGACTTACCCACAATCAAGTCAGTTTCCTCATTGCCTTGCTGCCAGAGCATCCCCATGATATGGAGCTTTTGGACTGTTTCGAGCCTTCACTTGATCCTCATACTGAAAACTAAAAGCAAATTATGAGAAATACTATATCCTTGAAATTGATTAAAGCTCAGATTTCAGGTAAGGGTAATGATTGCTATGGCTTCCTTCCCCAGTCACTTTGCAAAGCACATCACAATAGACTGCTCTTTATGACAACTTCAAGAGATTGGTACAATTATTATCTTATTTTTTGGACAAAGAAATGAAAACGAACAGAGGATGAATCACTTGTTTTAAAAGTGTAGCTAGCAAGCATCACCACTGAGATATGAACCCAGGGTGGTGGCTGAGGGGGTCATGTAATAACCAGATCCCACCATCACTTTGCTGAACATGTGAGGCCAGAAGCAGCCTTTTACTGTGGAGCTTTTTGATAACAAGTTCTCCTCCTCAATCGAGGAAGTTAATTTCTCTTTTAGTGGTACAGGAGGTAGAAAGGGAAGAGTGGCGAGGTGATGGAGGGAGTGATCCCAGGACTCTTATCCTGTGGAGAGAAACACCTCCTCAATTTTGCCAAGACTGGGGGCCTTGCAATTCACAACTAATTAGCGACTGCTACTAATCATGGTTAAGAGAAGACAGGAGGATCTAGAGTAAATGTGCCAGAAACAGCGCTCCCTTTGGCAAATACAAAGGTCTCCCTCTGCTCCCCCGTGTCACAAGGGAGTACAAGGGGATTGTTTTCTTTTTACTACCATCTCCTGAGTGTCCTGGGCTTCCCTCAGTGGTAAAGAGTCTGCCTGCCAGTGCGAGAGCTGCAGGAGATGTGGGGTCAATCTCTGGGTCGGGAAAATCCCCTGGAGAAGGAAATGGCAACCTACTCCAGTATTCTTGCCTGAAAAATCCTGTGGACAGAGGAGCCTGGTGGGCCACAGGCCATGGAGTCACAAAAGGGTTCGACACGACTTAGCAACCAAACAACAACAAACTCCCTCTCAATTTCATGTGGTTGTAAGATGCTAGGCAATAGGATGTAGGACAAATCTCTTCTGGCCATTTCATGGAGCCTTTAAAAAACACCACTGAAGCTCTCTCTTCCTGGAATAATGATGGAATGGCTGGAGCACTAGATACCATTTTGGACCACAACAATGTGGACCATGTCCTAAAAATAGCAGAGCTCAAAGGAAAGTGGTCCCGAGTTGCTTTTTTTTGAACAGAACTATCACATTGGCTCTGAATCTTCTATTTCTGAATTTTGAAGCCACTACTATCTTTATGAAGCCAAATATTTTTAGGTATTTGTTAATGGTAACAGAGCTTAATCCTAAGTGAAATCCCCAGCTGACAGAAGAAAGTACTAAGCTTGAGGATGGTTAAATAATTTGCATAAAAGTAGGAAGCAGAGCCTGAATTTATTCTAGGAAGGCCTAATAGCTGCAAAGTGGATGTGGGCCACTGGCTCACATGCCACCCCACACCTCCTAGTGCATTAACTACTCCAGGTATTTTGTCCATTTAGTCATTTTCACACGTTGCCATCAGACTAAGATCGTGGCTCAGTGATAGTTCTTGAGTTGTATATATATAATATATGTATTTGGTTTATTTGGTTAGATTTGACCAAAAATCTAACCAAAGATTAGATTTGACCTTTGACTTTAGCTAATTTTAAATTCCCTTGATTTCAGATAATATTATAGAGTATATTATTGATCTTTCCAAGTTTTGGATTATGAAAAGTATTACTGGATGTTGCATGTTTGGGAGTAGGGAAGGCACAGGATCATAACAATTAACCTACTATCAGTTCAGTTCAGTCACTCAGTCGTGTCCAAATTTTTACGACCCCATGGACTGCAGCACGCCAGGCTTCCCTGTCCATCACCAACTCCTGGAGCTTACCCAAACTCATGTTCATTGAGTCAGTGATGCCATCCAACCATCTCATCCTCTGTCGTCCCCTTTTCCTCCTCCCCTCAGTCTTTCCCAACATCAGGGTCTTTTCAAATGAGTCAGCTCTTCGCACAGGTGGCCAAAGTATTGGAGTTTCAGTTTCAACGTCAGTCCTTCCAATGAACACTCAGGACTGATCTCCTTTAGGATGGACTGGTTGGATCTCCTTGCAGTCCAAGGGACTCTCAAGAGTCTTCTCCAGCACCACAGTTCAAAAGCATCCATTTTTCAGCACTCAGCTTTCTTTATAATCCAACTCTCACATCCATACATGGCTACTGGAAAAACCATAGCCTTGACTAGATGGACTTTTGTTGGCAAAGTAATGTCTCTGCTTTTTAATATGCTGTCTAGGTTGGTCATAACTTTCCTTCTAGGAGGTAAGCATCTTTTAATTTCATGGCTGCAACCACCATCTGCAGTGATTTGGGAGCCCAAAAAAATAAAGTCAGCTGCTGTTTCCACTGTTTCCCCATCTATTTGCCATGAAGTGATGGGACTGGATGCCACGATCTTCGTTTTCTGAATGTTGAGCTTTAAGCCAACTTTTTCACTCTCTTCTTTCACTTTCATCAAGAGGCTCTTTAGTTCTTCTTCACTTTTTGCCATAAGGGTGGTGCATATCTGAGATTCTTGATATTTCTCCCAGAAATATTGATTCCAGCTTGTGCTTCATCCAGCCCAGCATTTCGCATGATGTACTCTGCATGTAAGTTAAACAAACAGGGTGATAATATACAGCCTTGACAGACTCCTTTTCCTATCTGGAACCAGTCTGTTGTTCCATGTCCAGTTCTAACTGTTGCTTCCTGACCTGCATACAGATTTCTTTAGAGGCCCGTCATGTGGTCTGGAATTCCCATATCTTCCAGAATTTTCCAGTTTATTGTGATCGACACAGTCAAAGGCTTTGGCATAGTCAATAAAGCAGAAATAGATGTTTTTCTGGAACTCTCTTGCTTTTTCCATGATCCAGCGGATGTTGGTAATTTGATNATAAGTTAAACAAACAGGGTGATAATATACAGCCTTGACAGACTCCTTTTCCTATCTGGAACCAGTCTGTTGTTCCATGTCCAGTTCTAACTGTTGCTTCCTGACCTGCATACAGATTTCTTTAGAGGCCCGTCATGTGGTCTGGAATTCCCATATCTTCCAGAATTTTCCAGTTTATTGTGATCGACACAGTCAAAGGCTTTGGCATAGTCAATAAAGCAGAAATAGATGTTTTTCTGGAACTCTCTTTCTTTTTCCATGATCCAGCGGATGTTGGTAATTTGATTTCTGGTTCCTCTGCCTTTTCTAAAACCAGCTTGAACATCTGGAAGTTCACGGTTCATGTATTGCTGAAGCCTGGCTTGGAGAATTTTGAGCATTACTTTACTAGCTTGTGAGATGACCTACTATAGTGCTAGCTTTTCATGGCCGTTTGCTTAGCAGCTAGTGATTGAGCACAGAAACCGGTTCCCATCGGTGCATGGTGCATAGCTTGTAGCCAGTTCTATCCTGAGCTAGCGACAGCATAAAAAAGATACATACCCCTTCCCTCACCCCTTTCTCTGTTTCCTCCTCTCTTTTGCTATTGAATAGGTAATATAAACACAGGAGGCCGAGAAATGAAATATTGCTGGCTGTATCAGAAAACTCACAGTCATCAGCGATTGCAGCACAGGTGAGCTGGTGAACCCTGAGGGAACTCAGGAAGGAAACAGAGTACCTGCTGTCTAGAAGCCATCAGACAGCAGCCGCTCCCTACGGTGAGCCCTGAGGGAACTCAGGATGAGAAAACACAGGATACTAGCCCCAGAGAGCTGAGATGCATATCAAAGGAAGGATTTCAATGAGCCCAGACTCTTACATCTTCCCACGGGTAGAAAAGCACTAAATTCCTTAAGATACCTAGTTTTCTTTTATTAACAGTAATCTTTTATTTCCAGTACCTGCCCTTTGTTGCAAAACTCCTATATATCCTAGCTTCCATTTCACCTTCTTGAAGCAGTTTTCTCAGAGTTACTTGAGATGTTGCTCTGGTGCTTAAAGTTGTTGGCATGTCCCCTGGAGAAAACACAACTCTTAGCTTTTAGGTGGTGAATATATATATATATGTATATTTAGTCGACCCTGCAAAACTAAAAACCGGAGAAGGCCCTGGCGACCCACTCCAGTACTCTTGATCGGAAAATCCCATGGACAGAGGAGCCTGGTAGGCTGCAGTCCATGGGGTTGCTAAGAGTCAGACACGACTGAGCGACTTCACTTTCATGCATTGGAGAAGGAAATGGCAACCCACTCCAGTGTTCTTGCCTGGAGAATCCCAGGGACGGGGGAGCCTGGTGGGCTGCTGTCTATGGGGTCACATAGAGTCGGACACGACTGACATGACTTAGCAGCAGTAGCTGCAGCAGCAAAACTAAAAACAGTAACAGGACAAGGCACATAATAAGTAAACATTCCTCCCATTCCAGTTCCTTAGGCAATACAGTTTGTTTCCTCTCAGAGATATTGCATGTATGCATATTTCAGCATATGTGTATATATATTTTTCTTTTTTAAATACAAGAAAATTATACATTTTGTAACTTGATTCTTTCAGTTAATTCCTCTGTATACACTTTCATTTATTTAATTCCTTGTTGATAAATGTTGTTTCCATTTTTTTGGATGACAAGTAATACCACATGAATATGCTTGTATTGATACATATCTTATTTCATACATATATGAGTATATTGATAGAATAAATTCCTAAAGTGAAATTGCTGGGTTTAGGATAGATAGATGAAAAAAAAATTAGTTATAGCTTTGATACCACAAAAGAATTATGTAACATATATAAACTCTAAAGTGTAATTGTGTCATAATCAACACTTATGGTTTTTACATTTTTATGACAGCTTGATGACACACTATATGGTTTTAAACACTAATTGTTGTTTTGCTTGTATTTATTTTCCTTTAGAACATTTATGTTTTAGGTTATAACATTATTTTATCTTTAATTGACTGAATATGTGTTTTCTCTTAATTAATTAATAAGGCAACATACATTAGTTACATTCAATACGTTGCTTCAGCAAACATTAAGCTCCCAAAGTTAAACTTTAAACTCTAAATATGACAGGATGGGGCTTCCCTGGTAGCTTAGCTGGTAAAGAATCCACCTGCAATGCAGGAGACCTGGGTTGGATCCCTGGGTTGGGAAGATCTCCTGGAGAAGGAAATGGCAACCCATTCCAGTATTCTGGCCTGCAGAATCCCCATGGACAGAGGAGCCTGGCAGGCTATTGTCTATGGGGTCACCAAGAGTCCGACACGACTGAGCACAGCACAGCACGTGACAGGATGAGCTATCAGAGGGTTCTCACACGTCTTATTCGCTCTTGAAAATCTTCAAGTGACCACTGTCAGCATTTAGATTGGACTTCATTTATTTAAAAAACAAATATACTCTGAATTTCAAAGTAGCTTGTCTCTTTCTCTGTCTCTCTGTGTAGTTTTGCTTGGTTTGAAGAGTTATGAANACAGGATGAGCTATCAGAGGGTTCTCACACGTCTTATTCGCTCTTGAAAATCTTCAAGTGACCACTGTCAGCATTTAGATTGGACTTCATTTATTTAAAAAACAAATATACTCTGAATTTCAAAGTAGCTTGTCTCTTTCTCTGTCTCTCTGTGTAGTTTTGCTTGGTTTGAAGAGTTATGAAGAGCAGCACACTGTCTGTAGTCTCCTTGGCCTTGTTTTCTTTCACTCAGCCGGTATGTGGCATGTCCATCCATATCGTTGCTTGCAGGTATAATTCAACCATGTTTATTGCTGATGCTGTTCTACAGTTTAGTTATCTATGTCCGTATTACTGAAAGGTATTTGGGTTGTTTTAGTTTGGCATGTCCATTTTTTATTCTGACAAACGCTTTCCAAATGGTCATTCTTTGAGATTAGACAGACTTTCCCTACAGCCATTATTAAATAAGAATTCACAGATGCATTTTGATTGAGTTTGGTTGGCATTTCTTTTTATTTATTTATGGTTATTTGAATCTTATTAAAAAGCAGAGACATTACTTTGCCAACAAAGGTCCGTCTAGTCAAGGCTATGGTTTTTCCAGTGGTCATGTATGGATGTGAGTGTTGGACTGTGAAGAAAGCTGAGCGCCGAAGAATTGATATTTTTGAACTGTGGTGTTGGAGAAGACTCCTGAGAATCCCTTGGACTGCAAGGAGAGCCAACCAGTCCATTCTAAAGGAGATCAGCCCTGGATGTTCTTTTGAAGGACTGATGCTAAAGCTGAAACTCCAGTACTTTGGCCACCTCATGCGAAGAGTTGACTCATTGGAAAAGACTATGATGCTGGGAGGGATTGGGGGCAGGAGGAAAAGGGGACGACCGAGGATGAGATGGCTGGATGGCATCACGGACTCGATGGATGTGAGTCTGAGTGAACTCCGGGAGATGGTGATGGACAGGGAGGCCTGGCGTGCTGCGATTCATGGGGTCGCAAAGAGTCGGACATGACTGAGCGACTGAACTGGACTGAGTCTTCCTTGCTGCACGGACTTATCTCTAGTTTCTGTGAGTGGGGACTTCTTTCTAGTTGCAGTACACGGGCTGCTCATTGCAGTGGCTTCTCTTGTTGCAGAACACAGGCTATAGGGCCAGCAGGGTTTGGCAGTTGGCATATAGGCCCAGTAGCTGTGGCTCCCGGGCTCTACAGCACAGGTGCAATAGTTGTGGTGCACGGACTTAGCTGCTCCGTGGCATGTGGGATCTCCTCGGACCAGGGATCAAACCTGTGTCTCCTGCATTGGCAGGCAGATTCTTCATCACTGAGCCACCAGAGAAGCCTTCTGATTGGAGTTTCTCAAGCAATATTCCTGATCTTAAGACAGTTTTTTACAAATTGTCTCATGAGCATTTTGAAAGAGATGAGAAAGAGGCTTCTGCTCCAGGGAGTCCCAGTAGGGTCAGTGACATGCCCTAGACCACCTGGTCAGCTAGGGCCACGCAGGGAGGCTGTGGATGTCTGAGACATTTGTTTTAAAACCTGCGAACGTTTCCACAGTATGATCTTTGAACTTGGCTAGTTTTCTGAATTTGTTAGAGGGGGAAAGGAAAAGAGATCATTTTGCCTCTGAAAAAGTGTATTGTAACAGAGAAAAAAAAAAAAAAGTCAGATGAACACTGTGGTGAGAAGCAAGGAGGAGTCAGTTCCCAAGAACCTATAGACAGCAAGGGACATTGGGGTGTTTGGGACAGCCCTTCCCCCGGACGTAGGCTGGGAGGGAATTTCACGTAAGAAGGGAGGAGGGCAAAGAGAGATCAGAGTCCAGATTTTGTTATTCTCGTTCCTTGAAAGGACTGAGTTTCTCGGAATCCGGATCCTATCTGGGGAGGGAATCACGTGAACTAGCTTTTCCTGGGAAAATCTGTGGCTTGCCCTAGAGTAACTCAAGGCAGTAAAATCCCCCGCTCCAGTGGGCAGTTTTTCTACTGCTCTGTGGAATTGCCTCGCAGTGTTGCCTTTTATTACTCACAGTCCTGGGAGGGCAGTTCTCTCCCACGGTGCAGTCTGCCTCCAGGCTCTGAGTCCTGCGCTCACCACTGCTCTTTGTTTACCTCTGCCCAGGCAGGGGCTGCCACATGCATCCAAAGGCTCCTTGCATCCTCTGCTTTCCTCTATCTATTTATCCTCTCAACTCGTACGTTACCTGTAATAAAAAGGTGTGCAAGGGCATATACTCCCCACCCTTCTTTCCACGGAAGCACAATGTGAGAAGGTGAGGGCCATAGAAATAGAGGAATGCATTTGAACCCTTCCTTGTTGTTTATTTTTTTTTTTATTTTTATTTTTTGGTAGGTTTTTTTTTTTTGTATTTATTTATTTTTTTACACGAACTCCCAAACATGAACCCCCCTCCCACCTCCCACCCCACATCTTCCCTCCAGATCATCCCCATACACCAGCCCCAAGCATCCTGCATCCTGCATTGAACATAGACTGGCAATTCATTTCTTACATGATAGTATACATATTTCAATGCTATTCTCCCAAATCATCCCTCCCTCTCCCTCTCCCTCTCCTTCTCCCTCAGAGTCCATAAGTCCGCTCTACACATCTGTATCTCTTTTGCTGTCTTGCATACAGGGTCCTCATTACCATCTTTCTAAATTCCATATATATGTGTTAGTATACTGTATTGGTGTTTTTCTTTCTGGCTTACTTCACTCTGTATAATTGGTTCCAGTTTCATCCATCTTATTAGAACTGATTCAAATGTATTCTTTTTAATGGCTGAGTAATACTCCATTGTGTATATATACCACAGCTTTCTTATCCATTCATTTAGTCTCTCAATTGTGTTCAACTCTTTGTGACCCTATGGACTGTAGCCCATCAGGCTCCTCTGTCCATGGGATTTCCCAGGAAAGAATACTGGAGTGGGTTGCCATTCCCTTCTCCAGGGGATCTTGTGGATCCATGGATTAAACCCATTTCTCCTTCATTGGCAGTGAATTCTTTACTGCTGAGCCACCAGGGAAGCCTGTGGAACCCTTACTTACCAGCTAGCACTAATATGATTGTGGGTAAGTTAGCATCCTGTTTATCCATAAGAGTACTAATACTTGTCAGAATCCTAAATTACTTAATGAAGTACCATTTAATAAAACCTTGTGCAGTTCCTGTAACATAATCACTACTCACTAAGTGTTAGCATATTAAGAAGCAGAGACATTACTTTACGAACAAAGGTTCATCTAGTCAAGGCTATGGTTTTTCCAGTGGTCTTGTATGGATGTGAGAGTTGGACTGTGAAGAAGGCTGAGTGCCGAAGAATGGATGCTTTTGAAGTGTGGTGTTGGAGAAGACTCTTGAAAGTCCCTTGGACTGCAAGGAGATCCAACCAGTCCATTCTAAAGGAGATCAGTCCTCAGGGTTCTTTGGAAGGAATGATGCTAAAGCTGAAACTCCAGTACTTTGGCCACCTCATGCGAAGAGTTGACTCATTGGAAAAAACTCTGATGCTGGGAGGGATTGGGGGCAGGAGGAGAAGGGAACCACAGAGGATGAGATGGCTGGATGGCATCACTGACTCGATGGACATGAGTCTGAGTGAATTCTGGGAGTTGGTGATGGACAGGGAGGCCTGGCGTGCTGCGATTCATGGGGTCACAAAGAGTCAGATACGACTGAGCGACTGAGCTGAACTTAACTGAAGTGTTATTTTCCTATTAATATTCACTTACTTATTCATTCATTTATTGATTTACTCATACATTTGGCAAATATTTAGTAAGAATGGAGTGTCAGACAGCCTGGGAAGTGTTGAAGATACAAGTTAAGACTTAGCCATGACCTCAAGAGTCTCACGGTTTACTGAAGGTGAAGGACAAGTACACCGATGACATTATCTCTAGAGAAACGTGCTCTGGGAAGTTTGCTGAAGGAGTATAGAAGGACAGAAAATGGGCATGTAACCCAGCATAGGATGGAAGAGAGTCAGGGAGGCCTTCCTGGAGGAGACGCTGCTTCTGTTGTGTATTCTTATAAATCCATGGTGTTGGGGTGGAGTTAAAGGGAAATCCATGTTCAGTGATCTGGTGGCAGAGAGCCTGGCATGTTCAAAATTACACAAGGAATTCAGGACCCCATGCATGGAAAGAAGTGGCTAGATCTATAGATCTGCAGCTCAGGGTGGGGCTGTGGATACAGATGTGAAGGATGTCAGCAGACAACTATCACCCCTGGGAAATATTCCTGGGATCCTCCTCCCCCTGAGAATGTAAAACTTGGCACCAAGGTGGTATAGGTGTTAATACGTACATTCCCAGGCCAGAAAGGCAAAGCAGAAAGGGTATTAAAAAAGAATGATTTAATTTAAAGCAGCTTTAACCATCTATTTTCCCACTTCTTTTTCCAATGATGTGGAGACCTAAGAAATTGAGGGGTCCAAATAAAATGTGAAAACTGAAAGCTGTTTCCTCAAGTCTACTTTGTATAGCTTTTTCTTTCTCTCTCCAGACCCAACACCCATCCTTGTCCTGCTAGAGGAGTTTCACTTTTTCTATCACTCTCAGCCTGATATGACGTTTTTTGCCTGGCCACTGATGATGTTTCACAGTTCCCAAATCTTATTGGACAGTGGGTGCAGGGTACCCTTTTTCTACTGTAGGGTAGCCAGAGGCCACAGTCATGTTTTCTAAACAGAAAGATTCTTGGAATCTGCAGAAATATCTGAAGGGAGAAGAGCAGGTCAGGGCTTTCAGTCTATTCCATCAGGTTGCATTCTTTCCTCTTCATATTCATTCTGTTTATAAAAAAGTTTGTCTACCCCACAAAGTATATTTAAATAATAATTAGTTTTACTAGCTTTATTAACTATCTATTAAGAGCTTCAGTTAAAAGAACATGATTTATGTTAAGCTTGTTGAAATATTGGAATGAGTTCCTGGATCCCATTACTTGTGTAGACACTTCTCCAAAGCCAAGTTCTCTAGGCTGGAAACTCCTGAAATAAAATGGCATCATGTGATATTTATCAATGAATGAAGGGACAGTAAATGTTCACTGAAAACACAGTAAAGAAATTAACTTTTTTTTTTTAATAGACTTTTTACTTTGAAATTATTTGGAGCACTTTAAATACATGTTTTATTAAAAAAAAAAAAAGGGTTTTATGGAGATGTCCTGAGACTTTCAGAGAGAACAGGGATTAACTTGAAATGTTAGGATATCAGAATGATCAAGAAAATCCTCTGAGCATGCACAGTTTATGTTCTCTCTCTCTCTTTTTTAAAAAAAATTATTCATTTACTTGGCTGTAGGTCATAGCTGCAGCAGGTGGGATGGCATGGGAATTCTTAGTGGAGGCATGTGGGATACATTTCCCTGACCAGGTTGAACCCGGGTCCCCTGGATTGAGAGCTTGGAGTCCTAGTCACTGGACCGCCATGAAAGTCCCCTCTCTTTTTGTCCCCAGTCCAAATGTGAAGATGCAGGGGGTAAACAGCTCCTTAGGCATTTCTGAGGTCACACTAATGAGGGTCCAGGGGTAAAGGTGAGAAAATAGAGGCGCTGTGGTGCGACAAGGCTATTCGGTTTTGCATGTGGAAGGTGGGAGTCAGCGTTTGATTGTTGGCTTCAGATTGTTCTCAAGCAGTGGGTTTGGTTTCCACGTTCTCAGACAGCGGGAGAAGAATGTTAGAAAACTCAAGACCCAGGAATCTAAAGTTCTTTGTAAAGGACATTTATAAACAAAATTTTCTGAGTCTGAAACACACTTAGGAATTCTCTCCAATCATCTCATTGTATAGATCAAAAAGCCAACAGCCAGGGAGGTGAGCAGACTTGCCCAGGTTAACTGAGTGTCAGCTCTGGGACTGGAACTCATGGCTCTTCTCAGTCCAGGGTTATTTATGTGTTTTCTCCAGGTCAGCTTCACACATTCTGCTAGGCTAGGGTTAACAGGCTGCTCTGGGCACGTCACCCATGGCAACTCTCACTGTCCTCTCCCGGGCACCTCCGTTTTCAGGAAGTTCTCTGACTAATGGCAGTGGTGGTGGGTTGGGGGGGTGGTCTTAAAAGGTAAAGGGAGGACCACAGTGTTAAAGGTCTTCAAGCTAGTGAGGGCCAGAGATCCAGGCTAGGAAGTTACAAGTCAGGACTGGGAATCAGTTCAGTTCAGTTCAGTCTCTCAGTCGTGTCCGACTCTTTGCGACCCCATGAATCGCAGCACGCCAGGCCTCCCTGTTCATCACCATCTCCCTGAGTTCACTCACACTCATGTCCATCGAGGCTGTGATGCCATCCAGCCATCTCATCCTCTGTCGTCCGCTTTTCTTCCTGCCCCCAATCCCTTCCAGCATCAGAGTCTTTTCCAATGAGTCAACTCTTCGCATGAGGTGGCCAAAGTACTGGAGTTTCAGCTTTAGCATCAGTCCTTCCAGAGAAATCCCAGGGTTGATCTCCTTCAGAATGGACTGGTTGGATCTCCTTGCAGTCCAAGGGACTCTCAAGAGTCTTCTCCAACACCACAGTTCAAAAGCATCAATTCTTCGGCACTCAGCCTTCTTCACAGTCCAACTCTCACATCCATACATGACCACAGGAAAAACCATAGCCTTGACTAGACAGACCTTAGTCGGCAAAGGATATTCGAACTCCTGACCTACGGACCCTAGCCTAGGATTGGGAATAGTGGGTTGTAAATCAGGGGAAAATTCTCAACAGAGAAAGACCATCCCATGTTTGAAACAGGGAGGTCAAATGGGTTGACTGTGGGGCCAAGTGCCTAATCATAAGGTATTTTTGTTTACTGACTCCCCAGTAGCAAAAGTGAAAGTAACTTGAGGCGGTCTGGCAACAAAGGGTAGAGAAAAACTTGAAAACCACAGTACCCAAGAGGGGGATTTCCAATTTAGCTGCTTGTATAAACTGGAGGCGAGGTCCTTTGCTCTGTCTCCTGATTCTGCTCCTCTGATTGCAGACATGGCCACTGTCATCGATGTGAGTTGATTTGATACTGAGGATGGGGAAAGGGAGAGGACCTTTGAGACATGGGAGCGGATCGGGAATGGATGAGGGGCAGTGCTGGGAGGTGAAGGGCGGGGGGTTGCTGGAAAGGCATCTGGAAGGGGAGGAGATAGGCATTGTTACTTACTGAATGTGAAGAAAGTTTCCATGAAGAGAACCAGGTCGCTTGGCTCCTGAGTTCTCTTGCATTGAGACCTTGCACTGGTCGCAGTTAGGGGTGCATGGTAGGAAGCGGGAGTGGGCTTTGTGCTCAGCAGGGCTGGCAAGACTTGAAACTATGAGAATATTTTCTTGATCTTTTTCTCTCTTATCCTGTTTAGGCCTCCAGGGCTCTTAAGCTTTCTTCTTTTACCAAAAGAGAGGTCTGCAGAATTCATTTATTCTAATGTTAATGCCTGTGTAAGACTATATTCTCTACAAAAAGAACTTGGAATGGCTAATGCTTAGCATAGAAGCGTGAGAGTTCAGTGAAGAAATGTCTGTGGCATCTAGTTTGGAAAGGTATTTTGAATGAAGCCTGAAAGAGGTTCTCCAAGACTTTCAGGTGATAGCACAGGAGTGAGAGTCCCTGTGTTCATATTATTGAAATAAGACTCAGAGGTAGTCCTTACTTTCTGTGAGCGGGACCCTGGTCCAATTAAAGGAGGGATCATATTCTACAACAGGTGGATATAAGAACACAGGAAACAGATGAACAGGTGATGTTGAACATAGCTTCACTACAATGTGTGAGTTATTATTTAAAGCATTAAGTAAGAAAGAAACTAACAGTACAGAAAAGATGTGTCATAAACAGAATTTCCTTCTAAAGAAGTCATGGTCATGGAGGATCATGTGAGTATTCCATTAGGTTGTCAAGTCTTGGAAATTCTGTTTGAGAGCTGTTTTTCAAATCTGGTGTACATCTTTGGATGCTTTTTAGGTGTATTTAGTTTTTTACATTTGACAACATTTATCTGGAGAGGAGACAGGTAAATAAGATAGGAAATTATCAGTAACATTTTGCAATGGATAAGAGGACAAAGGGATAAGACTGGTTTTCTTGCATTATGACCTGGAAATTTCAAAAACAAGTTTCAAACAAGGGAGGGGCACAGCTTGTTGTAAAGGATCTGGAGCACCAGACTGGCAGTGAAGGGTGGGAGCAATGAAGGAGGGGGCACAAAGGGTGTAGAAGAGGGCAGGCAATCTAGGCAACTGTCTCTTGGCCTTTTTTTGTCCAGGTGACTGTCCATTCTGAGGCATGGAAACCAATGACCTTCATTGCCCATCCGGGAGACAGAGTAAATAAGATCAATGAACATGTCCGGTCTAAGACCAAGGTTCCCGTGCCAGATCAGGTCCTCCAGCTGGGCTCGAAGACCCTAAAGCCGCAGAGAACTCTGTCATCATATGGCATCGACAAGGAGACGACCATCCACCTCACCCTGAAGGTGGCGAAGCCCAGTGATGAGGAGCTGCCCTTGGTTTTGGTGGAGCCTGGTGTTGAGGGGCAGAGGCACGAGCTCCAGGTGCGAAGGTCCAGCCCAGTGACCCAGGTGAAGGAGATGATCAAGATGAAGACCGCTACACCCCCTAAGGAGCAGACTGTGAACTGCAATGGGAAGAAACTGGAAGATGGGAAGATCATGGGAGATTATGGCATCAAAAAGGGCCATTTACTCTTCCTGACATACCCCTGCATTGGTGGGTGATGATCTTGCAGATGGAGTGATAGCAGAAACGAAAGAGCTCATTTCCTTTTACTTCTTACTCACTAACCACACCCTCTGAAAATCTCCCAAAATTAATGTGAAAGATAAATAGAAAGAGAAGATTTAGGTTGGGCTGGTGAAGAATGTTGTAGAACATTTCTAATTCATTGATTCTTTCATTCTCACATGATTGAATAATTGCAAAATTGCATATAATACATTATATGTTGATATGTTAGAATATATTGGAATTTGAACACCTATTAGAAGTAATATTCAAAGCCAGCTTGCAGTTTAATCCTGAACTGGTTCTGACTCCTAGGAAAACTCCTATTTCCTTTCCCAATCAACAAGAGTACATTTTAGGTTGTGATCCATGTTCTAATTACTGTGTTTGCATCTATTTTTAGCTCAGTGCATCTTCTATCATATCACTCAAAAATTGTTGAGCTACACTTACTTTCTACTTATAGAGAATAGTGAAATGCTTTATTATGAAGTGAACTATTTACTGTGATGATTCCAATCTTATTAATAAATAATTTAGAAATTCAATCAAACAACTTCCCCTCACCTTATTTAAAGCTATTTGTTATGAAGTGAAACTTGGCACCATGCCCCTTTCTACTCTCTGTTTCTCACACTCTTATTAAACCATTCTTATTTCTGGGGATGATGGTGGTCATGGCAAGATATTCACGGTGGGGATCTAGAGATTTTATGCCTCTAGTGGGGGCTTCTTGGGAGTAGATGTACTTTAGGTGGGAACAGATTTTTAGAAAATTGAGTGATTGTGGAGCATTCTCTGTCCTGACTGCCTTAGGCTCTAGTAGGTCTTCTCTGGGTTGGATGGGGGCTGAGGATTGGTTTCTGGGTTGATCCCAACACTGCCTACAGTCTGGCTAGTGGAGTGTTCCCCTCTCTGCTTCCTCCATCTCTCTCCCTTCCTTTACTCCTATGTCTCACCACGTTAGGTCTCCTTCCCGATCACCTATATGTTTTTCTTGCAGCCTGAAACATGTCCACCGTCT
The DNA here is from genome assembly GCA_006410675.1 of Oreotragus oreotragus. NCBI lineage: Eukaryota > Metazoa > Chordata > Mammalia > Artiodactyla > Bovidae > Oreotragus > Oreotragus oreotragus. The sequence continues at coordinate 43,027 of SJYX01009386.1, read as the reverse complement.
TTCCCACTAGTCTCTTCTCTTGTTTATAACTGTCTCAAGAACCACTTCCTGCAAAAGCCTTTCTGAACTTAACACCACTCAGCACAGACGGCACTTACGAGGTGTTGCTCACTATCATTATGGATCAAGTTCTCTGGGGTGGGCACTATTTAACTGGGTAGGAGGGCATTTGTTTGCACTGATTCCCTGCAATGAGAGACCATGTCTTCTTTTTTTTGGATGGAATCTCCCACAGGGCTGAGTCTATGATTTTATTGTCACTTAGGGATATAGTTGATGACAGACACCATGGGGTCTTCCATGGCCTCTTCCACTAGACTGGAATCTTCATATATCTCTTACCAGAATACGGACTCTTGACTTGGGGATATGGTAAGCCTGAAGATGGGAAAGGTCCTCCTCAAATCTCACTTTCTTATTTTCATCAGCTTAGGAGAAAGCCCAAGGGCCATCTTCCTCTCACTAAACCTGCACAGTTAAAGGACATGGGGGTTTTTCCCTACAGCACAAGAACCTTTCCTGATGGGAGGAAGGGACCTCCCCATTAACCATGGGCTTCTTAAGGACAAATCTGACGGATTCTTGTAGAGAAATGAACAGCCTGAAGGCTAAACCCTTTCCAGTGGGCATTCCCATCCTTGGGCCCTGGGGTAACACTCCCCTCCTTCCCTCCCCGATTGACTCACTGTGCATCTTGTCCTCTCCCCACACCCCCCAGGAGCCTTCTTGCTGCCCGCTTCACTTCCTTATTCCTGAGGGTGTAGATGAGTGGGTTGAGGGCGGGTGTGACTACAGTGTAGAAAAGAGAAATGAACTTGCCCCGCCGTTGGTTGTAGCTGTGCGTGGGCTGCAGGTAGGTGTAGATGGCTGAGCCATAGAACAGGCAGACGGCTGTCAGGTGAGACCCACAGGTGCCCACCGCCTTCCTGCGGCTGCCTCTGGTCCTCATGCCCCATATAGCACGGGCCACGCCGCCATAAGAGGCCAGGATGACGGCGGACGGCACCAGCAGGATGAACACGCGGGCAGCAAACATCTGGCGCTCGGTGGAGTCCTGGCCGCCGCCGTCGCAGGCCAGCTGGAGCAGCGCGGGCAGCTCGCAGATGAAGTGGTCTACCCGACTGGGCGCGCACAGCGGCCGAGCGGCCAGGAGCGCGGTTTGCGCCGCAGAGTTGGTGAGGCCAGCGAGCCAGGCAGCACCGGCCAGAGCGTGGCAGAGGCGCGGGGAGGCGAGGCCGGCGTAGCGCAGCGGACGACACACGGCGGCTGCGCGGTCCAGAGCCATCACCGCCAGGAGGACGCACTCGGCCGAGCCCAGCGCCAGCGATGCGCACAGCTGCGCCAGGCAGCCGCCGCGCTCCAGCCTCAGCTCCCGGCCGCGCAGGTTGGCCAGCAGCGGTGGCACCACGCTCGTGGTGAAGCCCGCATCCACCAGGGCCAGGTGGCAGAGGAAGTAGTACATGGGCGTGTGTAGTCGCGGCTCGCGCACCGCCAGCAGCACCAGCCCTGAGTTGCCCATCAGAGTCAGGAGGTAGCAGAGGAGGACGAGGACGAAGAGGACAGGCTGCAGCGAGGGCCAGTCGGAGAAGCCCAGCAGGAGGAAGCGCTCCTCTGTGCTGTGGTTGCCCTAAAGAGGGAAACTCGCAGGTTTGGAAGGACGACGCACAGGGCGATGCGTCCCTTACAAGGAAAAGAAAACCCGGACCATGGGAGTGGGGAGGGCGAACGGATGGCAGCACACACATGCTTAGGTGTCCACTGGAGCTCATTTACAGATCTGAACCCTTAGTTTAGGAAGGCAGCCATATATTAGTATACTCTAGTTATATATTTACCAGAAAATTCTGTGAGGAAATAGAATCTCCCTCCTAGAGATGAACAGATTTGGGCTCAGTAAGGTAAAGCATCCCAAGGTCATAGATACGTGAGTGGCCCTGTGGACCTGTCCTCACTACTGTTTGATTTCCAAAATCAGTGTTTTATCAGTGGCTTTCCTGCCAGAAGGAGAAATTTTAATTTGTGGTGAATCTCTCTCCTAGGCTGTGTCCAATGTCCATGCCACTCCTGCTTATCAGCTGCTGTGATGAGCGTGAACAACACAGATGGACACATATATACCAGCCTTTAAATCCAGTGTCATCTGGGTAGAGAAAGACCACTAGGCAGGAGACCCGGGTTTCACCTGTAGAACTCCCTTTGGCTAATGATTTGATATGGGGACATCACTTCATTTCCTCCCACCTCAATTTTTTTCATGTGTGAACCATTGAGTATGAACTAAATGACCTCTGAGGTTCCTGTACTACCTTCTTGGGTCTCATTTTAATAATAAATATTTTTTTCACTTTAATAACTATTTTTCAAGCAAAGTGAAAGTGGATGCAAAAGTCTTAACCCTTGAGGTAATGCCGAATCAAATTTTAACAGTACAGAAACCATCATGGTTGATGTGATGGATAAAAGTCACATAGAAATCTTCCTACTGCATGGTCCCTGACAGGTATCATTATAAGGATAACTTATTTTAAAAATCATATTCACTGTTCTTAAATTATAATCCTGTATTTTTTATTGTTCAGAAAAGAACCTTCTTCCCCCTAATACAACATTGTATTTGTATGGTTCTCTCATTTATCTTCATTAAGCAGAACAAGTATTAATGTTTTGATTAACAGGGGCTTGGGGGACTTCCCTGGCGGTCTAGGGGCTAAGACTCGGTACTCCCAATGCAGAGACCCTTTGTTCAATCTCTTGTCAGGGAACCAGATCCCACATGCCACAAACAACAGTTCACACGACACAACAGGAGTCCTGCATGCTGCAATGAAGATACTTTATGCTGCAACCAAGACCCGGCACAGCCAAACGTTGATAAATCAATAAATATAATTAAAAACAACACAAGGAGTTGGGAGTCAGACTGCCCCTGTTCCAGTCTTGCTGCTCTCATTTCTTACCCAAGCAACCTTGGCCAATGTTGTTTAACCTCTCTGTGCCTCAGTTTCCTCACGTGAAAGCAGAATTGGTTAACCAGGTCAAACATGTCAAGCTCTTTCATCAGTTTCTGACAATGTAGTAGATGGTGAATAAATGTTAACTATTAAACCCGATTTCACATCAGGAAATAGGCTTCTAGAGGGTTCCTACACTAGGTAAGGGCAAAACTGGTGTGTGAATTTATATCCCTTTTCATATATTCACTCTGATCTTATGTGAAAAATTAGATAATATCCTTATTTTATATAATAACAGAGGAGGGCAATTGAGGTTAAACAACTTGTTCAAAGTCACATAGTTTGTAAATGCCTCTCAGGATTTCAACCCAAATCTGATTAATTTGGGGATCCTTGCTTTTTAAAATGAACCAAGCTCTAATATGCTAAGGACTGTGATGGATAAAATTCCTTACAAAGATTTACTTTTATTTCTGGATAATATTATAGTCATATCAAAGATGAAAAAAGTATGAAAGCTGACATTCAGGCTTATGGTTCAATGGTGTTAGGGATGTTGAGTTATAAAAAGTCAAATTTTCTAATTCTGTGGCTACATAGACACACAACCATTCAGCCAGGCAAGCCTTAAGACATTCTTGTGCAAACCCACCAAACTCTGAAAACAGGCACACAGTGGTAAAATTGCACAGACATCTTTACTGCAGGTACACATACATTCCCAAACAAGTAGCTCTGACACTTTTGTACACACACACACACACACACACACACCCCATAATCCCCCTCAAGCATCCAGAACACAAATATGTTGTAAAAATATTCTAATGTGTCCTCACACATCATTTGGTGTTCTAGAATGCACCCCTCATTCATAAGACAATTTTTAAAAAGTAGGATGTGGTAATAAGCCTACCTTCATGTCATATTCTTTGGCACTGATGTTTAGGCCTTCAGCTAACAGATGAGAGGCTGATCTCTTGTCCTGCTCTGGATTCTCTGGGTTTGAAGTGGCCGTGGGAGGGATGAAAGAAAGGCCAAGTCACATGACTGTTATCTCTGGAATGGGTGCCTGAGATCGCAGCAGTTACCTTAGGGAAGAAGACTTAGGGTGGGTGCTTCTTGCTGGTCAGCAGAGGAATGAATAGAATGTCCTGGGTAAGAAGCCCTCTAAGTCCTGGGATACACTGAGATCCAGGTAGAGGTGGCGATGCGGGTTCCCGGAGAACCCTGTAATGAGGTGTAGACAAGGCGAAGACCTGACCCTTGTGGCGATGGTGAATCAGTATTGGTGGTGGCAGCAAAGATGTCTTTCCTTAAAAATGTTTTTTAAAAAATGAAAAAAAGCCCACATCTCATTTTATTCAATTTGATTCCTATGTGTTCAAAACAAAAAAAACGAAGCATAAAAATGTTTTTTAAAAAAATAGAAAAAAAAGTCTGCATCCCAATTTATGTGTTTAAATTAAAAAAAGGCATAAAAATGTTTTTTAAAAAATAGAAAAAGTTCATATCCCATTTTATTAGATTTGACTATATATTTAAAACAAACAAAAAGCATAAAAATATTTTTTAAAAAATAGAAAAAAATGTCCTTCCTGATTCTTAAGGGCAGAGCAGTTGTAGAGAATGAGGAAGGAGCCGGGGAATTAACCGATTCCCGTTATTTAGAGAGAGGGTGGAGCTCTGGGGACTCTATGACCCTCTCCCATAATTAGTCCTTTGTATGGAGGTGTCCAGAGAGAGAGCTCTCCCAGGGTAGGCAAGGGAGAATACTAGAGGGAACGGTCCCTTTGGGTAGAGTGTCCCTGGCAGTGTGTGGAAGCCAGAGGCAGCACGATTCCTTCTCACATGGTTGCTACTCTTAATTTTTAACTGGTTTAGGATTTCATTCTCTGTTGGGTGACCTTCAGCCAGCTGTTCAACCTCAGTGATTCTTGGTGTCACCATCTGTAAAACGTAGGTAGCAACCCTGACCTGTGGGAGATGTTATAGATTCCGTGAGGTCATCTTCAGTTTTGAATGCAGCTTCGGCTCTCACTTCATCAGCTTTACCCCCGACACTCCTCATTGCTGTTATTTCCCACCTCACCCACTTTGCTTTCCTTTGAAACACACACATATGTATGTACCACTTTACACCCCCACCAACAGCACACCAGGGTTCTCTTCCCCACATCCTCACCAACACTTGTCATCTCTCTTTTTGATGATAGCTGTTGTAATAAGTGTAAGGTGATATCTCATTGTGCTTTTTTTTTTTGCAGGGGAGGTCTGTGATGGGTCTTAGTTGTGGCGTGCTGGTTCTCTATTTGTGGCACTCAAGGTTAGTTTCTCTGAGGCATGTGGGATCTTAGTTCCCAGGCCGGGGATTGAACCCGTGTTTCCTACATTGAGAAGCAGATTCTTAACCACTGGACCACCAGGGAAGTCCAGTCCCCCTCACTGTGGTTCTGAGTTGCACTTTCCTGATGGCTAGTGACGTCAAGTGCCTTTTAATGTTCCTGGTAGCCCATTTTTATGACTTTGGAAAAAACATCTATTCAGATCCTTTGTCCACTTTTTAATCAGATTTTTTTTTTTCCTGAAAAATATCTGTTCAAGTCCTTTGACAATTATTTAATTGAATTTATTTTGCTAGTGAGTTGTATATGTTTTTGTTTAGAATATTAACCCCTTATCAGATAATATGGTTTACAAATATTTCCTCCCATTCTGTGAGCTGCCTCTTTTGGGGGCCTAGTGAAGACACTTGAACCCAGAAACCTTCACCGTGGTTCCTTTGATCTTTCCAAGTCTCTCAGAATCTTTGAGTCCTTGTATTCATCTTGAAATTAACTTAAATGATTCCTGCCTCAATAAGAGTGTTGGAAGGTTGGAGAAGTATGTGACTTTCTCCAGTGCCCCCTCTCCCCAGATAGAGCCAGTAGTCTGAGGTCTGGCATTCAAGGCTTCTAAGAATCCAGCCTCAAGTTTCCAGGCTTTGCTGCCCTGGTGGGGTTGAGTGACTCTTTGTGCATCCCCATCTCTGTATCTTCACTTGAAGGAATGCCCTTCTTGTCCCCTTGCACCTTTCATTTCATTATAGGGCTTCCCTGGTGGTCCAGTGGGTCAGAATCTGCCTGCCAATTCAGGGGCCTTGTGTTCAATCCCTGGTCCAACATCTCTGGAGGACCCAGTGTTCCTGTTTCTCAGCCCCATGGCACCTGAGTTTCTCCCACTTTCCTCACCAATTCCCTAGTTGACCCTTACAGTGACAGCATATACCCTAGAGAGACAGAGAGGCTGCCAGGGAGCAGAGTGAGCACCCACTCATGTTTTCTGGACTGAGCTGAAGCCTTTGTCTCGCCCACTCCTGTCTCCTACATCTCTTTCCTGGCCCCCAAGGGAGATCCTCTCCTGCCAGGCTCTCCAGTCCCTCCCTGGGCCCCTGATCTGTGAGTCCCAGAGAGCCTGGGGAGGAGGTGAAGCAGGGGGATCTGGGAGTGCAGGCTGGGGAGGTGAGATCCATGGGTGGGTGAGTGCACTGCTCCTTAGCTCCTAAAAGAGGCTGGCCCAGGGAGCCCAGACACCAATTTCCCTGTGAGCTAGTGAGTTTTCCTCTGGGCTTTTGTGGTGGTCCTTCTCTTTCTCTACCAGCGGGTCACCCTGACTGTACCCCTCCTTTTCCCATCCCAGTCACCTCCCAATTCAGTTCTGCAGAGTGAGGGGAGGAGGCCACTTCCGGAGCTGACGCCTAGGGGTGGGGTGCACTTTAGAGGGTGGGTCCTCTGGGGATGGGAAAGTTATGGGAAAGTCTAGGGAGAGAGGCAGGGAAGAGGAAGCCTGAGAGAAAGGGAAGTGGGAGGTGAAGAGGGGGGCCAGGGGTTGTTGTGGGCAAGGGCAGGATCCGAGAATAGAGCAGGATGTGAATAGGGGTGATAGCTTCTAGGTGTCAGGTTCAGGGAGGCAGAATGGAGTAGGGGGTGATATCCTCAAGAATGGGGTCTCTAATAGCCTCCCCAGCTTAACTTTCCCCTATCTTCATCCTCCACAGACTAACAGTGACGTCCGTGCACATTGCAACTGGGGTTCAGGGGAGAATGTGGCCTCTTGACTTCCCGCTTGTCTTTTCTTCTACCTCTTCCTCTTTCCTACTTTTGTGGCAACTCTGTGCTCCTTTTCCTTTTTGCTCCTTGGGCTAGTACTCAGCCATCTCTTTCCTTTTTTTCCATCTCACAAGCCTGACTGTTTCAATTTTCTCTGACCCAAAGCTCTGACTTGTCTTATGACGAAACCAGGTGGGCGGGATTCATTCATTTGTTCATTCAGCATGTATGTAGAGGCAAGATCACAATGGCCAGAGAACTTGGTTGGGCCAAAGGAGACCTAGGATTCTGGTTCAGCACTAGGTAGCTTTGTGACCAGGGACACATTTAGGTCTCTCTATGCCTTTGTTTTCTCATCTTCCAAATGATGGGATTAGACCAGATAAGCCCATTTTTCTGCTCAGATGCCCTATTGACTCCTTGATGCTGGAGTTATGTTTATTAAGCAGTGTTGGCCACCTAGTTCATTCAGTCCCATTGGTTCAGGTCACTCTGCCTTTATCTGCTACTTATGCCATCCTCCTCCCTGTGTCTTTGAATCTTGCTTCCTCTTCATATTTGAAAGTCTTTTTTTGTCCTTCAGCCCTTATGGAGCTCATCCTTGGGCTCACATGCTATTCCAGGGCTGCTGACATGTGAGGAGGTGGCTGTGAGTTTCTTCTGGGAAGAGTGAGGGTGTCTGGACTCTGTTTTCCTTGTAGAGCTCCTCATCCTGGAATGGTCATTCTGCATGTCTCTCCCCCTCCCTGCAACCGCCCCCCCACCC
>SJYX01009386.1:24123-34360 GCA_006410675.1 Oreotragus oreotragus | reverse complement strand
GCTGGGTTTATATGCAGCTTACAGCTCTCTCAGAGTCTTTTAAGCGAGTTGCATCTGTCAGTACTTCATAGCCTTAACACCCAGATCTCATTGTATTTTAATCCTTGCTTTGCTCAGTTGGGTGGGTGAAAGGAGAAACTCCAGCCTAAGAGGGTTCTTGCTAAAGTTTAGGAAAGTATTCTCGAATAAACACTTCTCAAATTGTTGGATGTGAGAAATGGAATATTTCCTGCCATATTAGTGAACAGTGATGTCACAGTCCACAGTCATCAGCGATACCAGACCTCAATGTGAGCCTAAAGGCACTCAGGAAGGAGAAAAATATCTGAGATCTACTAGCCATCAGGTTGCAGCCACTCCCTACAGTGAGCCCAAGGGAGCTCAGGATGTGAAAAACACAAGATGCTGGCCCCAGAGAGCTGAGATGGATATGAAAGGAATGATTTCAGTTAACCCAGATTCTTTCTTGCATCCTCCCATACACAGAAAAGTGCTAAACTCCTTACTTGAGATATCTGATTTTCTTTAATTAACAATAATCTTTTGATATTTAGACTATCTGCTCTTCGTTGTAAGAGAGTTACAACCTTGCTTCTTTCCATCAGCTCCTCAGAGCAGTTCTCTCAGGGTCACTTGAAATGCTCTCTCCTGGGCTTGAAGTCCTAAAAATTCCCACCGAGTAAAACAAAGCTCAGCTTTTAGGTTGTGAATATTTTTTAAGTTGACAGATGCATTTGGTCAATTTCTAGAGCCCTCCCATTATCGTTTTTGATAAATCTATAGTTTTTGTTGTTGNCCTCACAGCCGCCTCTCCTGACCTTGAACGTGGAGTAGCTCCTCTCGGCCCTCCTGCTAGGCACAATAAAGGACAGAAATGGTATGGACCTAACAGATGCAGAAGATTTTAAGAAGAGGTGGCAAGAATACACAGAAGAACTATACAAAAAAGATCTTCATGACCCAGAGAACCGCGATGGTGTGATCACTCACCTAGAGCCAGACATCCTGGAGTGCAAAGTCAAATGGGCCTTAGGATACCTCGGTATGCATAAAGCTAGTGGAGGTGATGGAATTCCAGCTGAGCTGTTTCAAATCCTAAAAGATGATGCTACGAAAGTGCTGCACTCAATATGCCAGCAAATTTAGAAAACTCTGTAGTGGCCACAGGACTGGAAAAGGTGTTTTCTTTCCAATCCCAAAGAAGGGCAATGCCAAAGAATATTCTAACTACTACACAACTGCACTCATTTCACATCCTAGGAAGGTCATGCTCAAAATCCTTCAAGCTAGACTTCAACAGTGTGTGAAGCAAGAACTTCCAGAAGTACAAGCTGGATTTAGAAAAGGCAGAGGAACCAGTGATCAAATTGTCAACATCCACTGGATCATAGAAAAAGCAAAAGAATTCCAGAAAAGTCTGCCTCTGCTTCATTGACTATGATAAAGCTTTTGGCTGTACGGATCACAGCAAACTGTGGAAAATTCTTAAAGAGATGGGAACACTAGACCACCTTACCTGCCTCATGTGAAACCTGTATGTAGGTCAAGAAGCAACTGTTAGAACTGCACATGGAACAATGGACTGGTTCAAAATTGGGAAAGGAGTACGTCAAGGCTGTATATTGTCATCCTGCTTATTTAACTTCTATGCAGAGCACATCATGGGAAATGCCGGACTGGATGAAGCACAGGCTGGAATCAAGATTGCTGGGAGAAATATCAAGAACCTCAGATATGCAGATGACACCACCTTAATGGCAGAAAAGGAAGAGGAATTAAAGAGCCTTTTGATGAAGGTGAAAGAAGAGGGTGAAAAAGCTGGCTTAAAACTCAACATTCAAAAAACGAAGATCATGGCATCGTCCCATCACTTCATGGCAAATAGATGGGGAAACAATGGAAACAGTAACAGACTATTTTCTTGGGCTTCAAATCACTACAGACAGTGGCTGCAGTCATGAAATTAAAAGACACTTACTGCTTGGAAGAAAAGCTATGACCAATCTAGACAGCGTATTAAAAATCAGAGAGAGTACTTTGCCAACAAAGGTTCATATAGTCAAAGCTATGGTTTTTTAGTAGTCATGTACGGATGTGAAAACTGACAATAAAAAGTCTTGAGCGCTGAAGAATTGATGCCTTTGAACTGTGGCGCTGGAGAAGACTCTTGAGAGTCCCTTGGAGTGGAAGGAGATCAAATCAACGAATCCTAAAGGAAATCAATCCTGAATATTCATTGGAAGGACTGATGCTGAAGCTGAAACTCCCAATACTTTGGCCACCTGATGCAAAGAGCCAACACATTGGAAAAGACCCTGATGCTGGGAAGGATTGAAGGCAGGAGGATAAGGGGATGACAGAGGGTGAGACAGTTGAATAGTATCANTGAATATTCATTGGAAGGACTGATGCTGAAGCTGAAACTCCCAATACTTTGGCCACCTGATGCAAAGAGCCAACACATTGGAAAAGACCCTGATGCTGGGAAGGATTGAAGGCAGGAGGATAAGGGGATGACAGAGGGTGAGACAGTTGAATAGTATCATCGACTTAATGGACATGAGTTGAAGAAACTCCAGCAAACAGTGGAAGACAGAAGCCTGATGTGCTGCCCTCCACGGGGACTCTGCCTGCAGAGTCGGACTGAGCGACCGAACTTCAGGATGTTAGGATTGGTATGACACCCTGTGGTCATAATAGAGAACTGCATCATCTCCAGAATTCTGCAGAGCAAGACCCGATCCTGAAATACTGTAGCAAGTGTTCCTTGAGTTAAGGTCTAGGATACTAATTTTATTCTTTTAGCCGAATTTTGCCCACAGAATTCCTGATTCAGGGGAAGGCCCTGAGAATTTTACATTTCTACGTTCCTGAGAGATGTCGTTCCTGCTGGTTAGGAGACTGCATTTTAAGAATCTCTGTCCTTGTTTAGTGAAAAGCCAGTAGTATAGAGCCCTCAGCTCCATCACTGCACGTTCCCACCCAAATCCAAACGAAAGGTAATCAGGGTGTTCCAGCCTGTACAGTCTGTATTGAAGAGATGGAGATTGTAATCTGTATCAGTCCCTGACCACAAGGGGGCGCGTTATAAAATTGTCTGTTGGCTCATTAGTTCATCAGGAAAAGCTCAGAGAAGTGCAAGGAAATGAGAGAGCCCAGATGAAGTCTGGCTTACCCAGGAGAAGCCCTACGGTTGACAGGGCACACTGGGACATGGACAAAATCGAACTTGGCCACCTTTTCAGACCCTTCCTTTTATTATATTTACTTAACATTTTGGCTGGGGAACATGCGGAATCTTAGTTCCCTGCCCAGGAATGGAATCTGTACCCACTTGCCGTGGAAATAGAGTCTTAACCACTGGACCACAAGGGAAGTTCCCCGACCCTTTGTTTTTATTTGGCCTCTCTATATGTCTAGGTTTCATGTTCTGAAGTGTCTTGCTCTTAGAACTCTACATTAACCTGTGAATAAAAAATAATCATGTTTTCAGAAATTCCTGAAGTAAAAATTGCCTGTGATTCAAAGGGAAGGGCTTTTATGAGTCTTTAAAAGTGTGCTTCAGGCACCTTGTCAGGCAGTTGTGTTACTGTTTTTAGTGCATGTGTTTGATGTGAAAATCCACAATGTTGGGACTGCCTCCTAATAATACCATAGATGCTGATGAGACCTCCCCTCTTTTGGAGATCTCATCCAGACAATAACCTCAGATGACATTTTCTTGGTGAGATACTGGCTGCCTAGATATAGCTCCCAGATAGGATGAGCATCCATCAGAAAGATGGGGCAGAAGCCACATTGGATTTGGGGAGCAGATTCAGATTTGTCAGTAGAATCCTTAACCTTGGGTGAAGGTTGACATCGGCCACCCAGAGATCTCTCTGATAACTGGCTCCTCCCTGTATCTTTTCCTTCTTTCCTGATGAACATATGCTTGTCTGCTCTCTGCTAGAAATCGCCACGTGAATAAACAGAAATGTGAATTCTCATATCTGGGGTCATAATTCAGAATTTAGAAGCTTGCTCTCTATTTTGAGTGTTATTTGCCATGGCGACCAAGGGGACAGCTTGTATTGGCCAAGATTCAAGCTTCCCTGGTGGCTCAGATGGCTAAAGAATCCCCCTGCAATGCAGGAGACCCAGATTCAATCCCGGGGTCAGAAGGTCCCCTAGAGAAGGTAATGACTACCCACTCCAGTATTCTTGCCTGAAGAACCATAGACAGAGGATCCTGGTGAGGAACCAAGGATTTGCAGAGAGTTGGACACAACTGAGTGACTAACACACATACACAATGTAGTAAAAGATATGTTGGGTGCAATGGTGGGGAGGGAGCATTTACCAGATCTTCTTTTTGGTTCTTTATCCAAGAATTAGCCACAAGAAGCAGAAAGTCCTCAGGGAAATTGACATGGAATAGTGGAGCTTGAACCTGACATAGAGCTCATTTGAGTCAGCCCTTTTCCTTTCAGCCCTCCTCTCTGCTGTCTTATCTATGCTCATGACCCTAGATCTTGTTCTAGATAAACTTTAACAAGCCTTACATATTATCCACAAAGTACGGATGAAGTAGACTGAACAAAGAAAATGGCAGAATAGAAAAACTAAGGTGATGTCAGATATCAGGTGAATATTTCAAAAGTGTACTGTGAGGGAATGTACCTGGAGATGGCTTACAAATTTGGCTTTAAGATTACTAGTTTCATGCAAGCAGGGCAAAGTGATTAATTAGTTTCTTAAAAAGTTAAACACTTTTCGTATCATCCAGCTATTACACACCTAAATATTAACTGAAGAGAAATAAAAGTGGACAAAGACTTGTACATAGTTTTCAGAGCAGCTTTATTTGTAATAACCAGAAGCTGAAAACAACCCACATTTCCACCAATAGGTTAATGGATAAATATTTTGTCGTATGTTTGTATAATGGAATAACACAGCAATAAAAAGAAATGAGCTGTTGATTCACACAACACAGATGACTTTCAAATTAATTGTGCTGAATGAAAGAAGTCATAAAAGAGTACATACTTTGTGATTCCATTTATATAAAACTCTAGAAAAGGCAAAATAATCTATAGCCACAGAAAGCTGATCAGAGGTTGTTTGGGAATGGGCAATGTGTGGAGGGGTAGAAGGGAGAAATTGAAACAGGACATGAGACAACTTTTGAAGGGCTTGAATTCTTTCATGTCATGCATGTGAGAATGGTTTCACAAGTGTGTGCGTGCGTGTGTGTGTGTGTGTCCAACAGCGTGTCCTACTCTTTGCAACCCATGAACTATACTATGGAATTCTCCAGGCCAGAATACTGGAGTGGGTAGCCTTTCCCTTTTCCAATGGATCTTCCCAACCCAGGGATTGAACCCAGGTCTCCCACATTGCAGGTGGATTGCTTATCAACTGAGCCACCAGGGAAGCCCAGATTCACGGGAGTGAGCATTATTTCCTCAACCAGCTAGTAAGCACCATCTGGGCAAAATCACCTCTGTATTTCTCTGGTATTCACCACAGTGCCAAGCAGAGCAGTGGGCATATGGAAGGCCTTCAGTAAATGCTTGTAAAACTGAATAAAGTATTGCATATAAGAAAACGAGTATGGATTTGATTTTTAATATGACTGAATATTTGCCCCTGAGACATGGTTTCTGATGGTCTCAGCTCATCTCATTTTTTTGGTTCTGTGTGTCTCTGACTCTTCTGTACTTTGCCATTATATCTGCTCTATAGTGGCCTGGTTGTCTTTATATCTGTGATGGGTGTGGAGTCTCTTCCTCCACTCCTTTGAATCTTGGTGCAGGAGGTCACTGACACTCCAAGAAGATCCTTGTCTCTCCCAGCAAAGGTGCCCAATGTGCAATGGATATTATCCTCTGTACAGATCTGTCTGGCTCTCTAATAAAACCATTTATGGAGACACTATTTTGTGTGAGAAATTGAACTTGGCTATTTAACAAGTCTATAAATCCTCAACAAACCCAAAGAAATACCCTATTATTATGGAAATTTTATGGATAAATAGATTAAGGCTCAGAGTGATGATATAGTTCTCCTGTTATCACACAGGTAATCACTTGGAAAAATTATAATCTTGAATTACAGACATTATAATCTATTCTCTTAACCACTCCCGGAGTGGGTAGCTATTACTTTCTCCAGGTGATCTTCCCAACCCAGGAATGGAACCCAGGTCTTCTGCATTGCAGATGGATTCTTTATCAGCTGAGCCACCAGGGAAGCCTGATTCTCATAAGAACTTTCCTTTACTGAAACTTTTCTCATTGCTCTCACTTCTTAAGGGCTTTTCTTTCTACCTGGTGATGGATTTACTTAGGTATAATTATGTGTGCTGTGTGCTAAGTACTAACCAGCAGGACCACTCAGAGAATAAATGTACTTAGAATGTACAAATGCCAAATAACTTCAAGGATCATTATTCTGGTTGGGAATTTTATATCCTTCATTGGTGAGGATGACAATTTGTAACGTTTTCCCAATTGTCAACTTGCTCTGCTTGTAAAGTTAATCATCCTAAATATTTCCTGTTTCTTAGAAGGCAGAATAGTGTTTGCCTGCGTGGGTTGCTGAAGTCAGAGGAGGCATTTGATTCCAGTAGTTCTTTAAGGTAACATCTTCTTCTTGACAAGCTTCCCTCTCTCAAGAACCATGCCTCCTCTCCCTTTGATTTTTGGTGATTTGGGGCTGACTGGGAATGTGGGTCATCACCAGCAACGTTTTGTCAAATCTCTGCCGGCCCCATTTTCTGGATGGTTCTCTTTAGGGCAGCCTTGACATCAGCGTTCCGGAGGCTGTAGATGATGGGATTGAGGATGGGGGTGACTACAGCATAGAAAAGGGAGACAAAAGGGTCGCTGGCAGGATCATAGCTGGCCTTAGGCCGGATGTAGATAAAGATGGCGGTGCCATAGAAAAGGGACACCACCACCAGGTGGGAGGAGCAGGTGGAGAAGGCTTTGAGGCGGCCAGCAGCAGACGGGATCCGGAAGATAGTAGCCAGGATACGCCCATAGGAACCCAGGATGAGGCCAAAGGGACAGAGGATGAGGAGAGCCGCGGCCAGGATAATCTGTAGTTCGTTGAGAGAGGTGTTCCCGCATACCAGCTGCAGGACAGCCTGGATCTCACAGAGGAAGTGTGGGATGGCCTTGGGGCCACAGAAGGGCAAGGAGAAGATAAAGGAGGTGTGTCCCAGGCCCACCAGTGCCCCACAGGCCCACGCTGACCCAGCTAGACACAGGCACGTCCGTTGGCTCAGCAGCAGTGGGTAGCGAAGGGGGTGGCATATGGCGGCGTAGCGGTCATAGGCCATGGCTGCCAGGAGGCAACATTCTGTGGCACCGAAAAGGAGAAAGAAGAACATCTGGAGAGCACAACCAGAGCGAGGGAGGCGGCGCTGGCCGGTGAGGAGGTGGTGAAGCAGCAGGGGGACCGTGACAGACGTGTAGCCGATCTCCAGGGTCGAGAGGTTTCGAAGGAAGAAGTACATGGGGGTCTGGAGGGCAGCGTCAGCGGAGACCAGCACCACGATGAGGAGGTTGCCGGCCACGGTGAGCAGGTAGACGGCGAGAAAGAAGGAGAAGAGTAAGCCCTGGAGGTCAGCCAGTTGGGAGAAGCCGACAAGAATGAATTCGGTCACCGCGGAGGTGTTTGTAGGCATCCTGCTCAAATCCCTTCTGATGAAGGACGAAAGAAATGGCGAGGGAAAGTTGCAGTTATGAAATCGTGAGGTGGGCAAAGATGGCGTCTTGTTGGGACTTCTCTGTCGGTCAGATGGTGACGACTCCTCCTTCCCGTGCAGGGGATGCGGGTTCCAGGGCTGGTAGGGGAACTAAGAGCTCACGTGACACACGGTGTGGTCAACAATGAAAAATAAACCTTGTTTCAAAATTTGAAATTTTAAAAAAGATGACCTCTTCTTGTATCTGAGCAAAGCATTTGAACTTCTGTCTTTTAGGCTTTCATGGCCTTCGAGGCAGCACAGCCTTGAGTCCATATTGGACTCTTGCTGGCTCTTGGAGCCCTGGGTGAATAGTGCGGCTCTGTGCCTAACCGCCTCACCTGGCTTCTCCCTGGTGGTGCCCACCTTTCACAACAACACACTGAATTCTGTTTTCAGTTACTCCAGGGATGAGGGCTGGATCATTTTAGCCTCCTTTTTACTATTTTCTCCCTTTCCCATCCTTCCCACAGTGCTGGGGACAGAATTTTCCCTCCCAGCAGATATTTCCCTTCTCAAAGTCAGATGTGTTCCACGTTCAGGGAGGGCATGAAAAATCCCATTTTAGTCAGAATTTTCTCTCTGTGTTTTTTCCTTTTTGAGTCCTTCTATATCTGTCTTTTACTTTCTTTTTTTCACGTTTTCTTTTTCCATGCCTCTCAATTGTCTCCCCTCTCACACAATTTTCACATAGTTTCCGCCCCCCCTTCAGCTCTTTCTTCAGTTACCAGATCCACTCAACCTCTCTCTTTTTTTTTTCCCTATCAGTTTCCCATCTAATGGCAATTAGATAAATTTCATGGTTTTCAAAGGGGAGAGAAGAAATTGGAAAGATTCTCTCTCCTATAGGCAGTTAAACTGTTAATTATCCAAAGGAGTGAGAATCGCTCTAGTTTTTAAAGATCCTCAGGAAGGAGATGACAAGGTCCTTCCTGGTTGCTTATTTTTGCATTTTACAGCCCTCAAACTTCATCTCTATTTATCTTAATATGTAATCAAAAATCCAAGCCACATATGTAAACTTCACAGATCCACACACTAACATATTACATTTCTAAACACAAGCAGAGAAAAATAGCCCAATATCCTCAGATGCTAGAGTCAGCTAAGGTCACAAATAAATCATGTATTGTATATACACACAAATATCACTACAAATAACAATGAATGTGAAAATCCATTTAACATAGAAATATAAATATACCCAGATATATAATAGAAGCATAAATCTAATTCTTTGCAAACATAAAACCATATTCAAGAACATCTATTAAAAATACAAGCTCACACACTGATGTCCTTTTGCAGTTCAAGAGTCCTTGGTTCATTCCACCTTAGTGGCTCTTTCAGTATATTTTTCAGGAGATGCTATCAGAATTCTTTCTTTTTATTTGAAGAAACAGCCAGTGATAAAGGCAGATGGTCTTTGATGACTTGCTTATTTTCTCCTTTCTCTACACAGTGGATCCCTCCTGAGGAATGTACTGTTCAATTTGGTGTTCTTTCACGTCTCTGAGGACCTGAGTCTCCAAGCATATTTGACTTTCCAAAGGGAACAACCTATTAATGTGTTATTTTAAAATCTGTTTCTTAGGTTGCAGAAATTGTAGGGTGACCTGTCAAGAGCATATCAGAGAAAATGTCCAGGGCTATTGTTTCTCTTAGCTCTCCCATAACATCAAAACTCTAACCCAATTAAAAAATGGGCAGATGAATTGAAGAGACATTTTTCCCAAACAGGAAATACAGATGGCCATCAGGCACATGAAAAGATGCTTAATATTGCTAATTATCAGGGAAATGCAAACGTGAAACACAATGACCTATCACCTCACATCTATTGAAATGGCTGTAATCAAAAAGAAGACAAACAACAAATGTTGGTGAGGATATGGAGAAAGAGAACCCTTGTACACTGTTGATGAGAATGTAACTGGTGCAGCCAGTATGGAAAATCATACAGAGGTTTCTCAAAAAACTACAAATGACCCAGCTGTTCCACTCCTGGGTATATATCCAAACCAAACCAAACCAAACCAAACTGAATCAAAACACTGAAAAGATACATGCACCCATGATCATAGCAGCATTATTTACAATTGTCAAGAAATGGAGGAAACCTAAGTGTCCATCAACAGATAAATGGATATAGGAGATGTAGTACACACACACACACACACACACACACACACACACACACAGGAATATTCAGTTCAGTTCAGTCGCTCAGTTGTGTCTGACTCTTTGCGACCCCATGAATCACAGCACACCAGGCCTTCCTGTCCATCATCAACTCCCGGAGTCCACTCAGACTCACGTCCATCGAGTCAGTGATGCCATCCAGCCATCTCATCCTCTGTCATCCCCTTCTCCTCCTGCCCCTAATCCCTCCCAGCATCAGAGACTTTTCCAATGAGTCAACTCTTCGCATGAGGTGGCCAAAGTACTGGAGTTTCAGCTTTAGTATCATTCTTTCCAAAGAAATCCCAGAGCTGATCT
>SJYX01009386.1:0-22422 GCA_006410675.1 Oreotragus oreotragus | reverse complement strand
TTTATGGCAGAAAGTGAGGAGGAACTAACAAGCCTCTTGATGAAAGTAAAAGAGGAGAGTGAAAAAGTTGGCTTAAAGCTCAACATTCAGAAAACGAAGATCACGGCATCTGGTCCCATCACTTCAAGGGAAATAGATGGGGAAATAGTGGAAACAGTGTCAGACTTTATTTTTTGGGGCTCCAAAATCACTGCAGATGGTGATTGCAGCCATGAAATTAAAAGACACTTACTCCTTGGAAGGAAAGTTATGACCAACCTAGATAGCATATTGAAAACAGAGACATTACTTTGCCAAGAAAGGTCCGTCTACTCATGGCTATGTTTTTTCCAGTGGTCATATATGGATGTGAGAGTTGGACTGTGAAGAAAGCTGAGAGCTGAATAATTGATGCTTTTGAGCTATGCTGTCAGAGAAGACTCTTGAGAGTCCCTTGGACTGCAAAGAGATCCAACCAGTCCATTCTGAAGATCAGCCCTGGGATTTCTTTGGAGGGAATGATGCTGAAGCTGAAACTCCAGTACTTTGGCCACCTGATGCGAAGAGTTGACTCATTGGAAAAGACTCTGATGCTGAGAGGGATTGGGGGCAGGAGGAGAAGGGGACGACAGGGAATGAGATGGCTGGATGGCATCACTGACTCGATGGACATGAGTCTGAGTGAACTCTGGGAGTCGGTGATGGACAGGGAGGCCTGGCGTGCTGTGATTTACGGGGTTGCAAAGAGTCATACACGACTGAACAACTGAACTGAACTAATACACACTATTGTATGTAAAATAGATAATCTACAAAGAATCTATTGTATAGCACAAGGAACTGTACTCACTATTTTGTAATAACCTTTAAGGGAAAAGAATCTGAAAAAGAATATATATATATATATATGAATCATTTTACTGTGCACCTGAAACTAACATAATATTTTGAATCAATTAAACTTCAATAAAAAAGAAAATAACAGGCAAAGTTTATTTGGGGTGCCGTAACAAAGTATCACAGATGGGATGGATTAAAGAAAGAGATTCATTATCTCACAGTTCTGGAGTCTGGAGATCCAAGTGTTGGCAAGGTTAGTTTCTTGAGTCTATTCTCATTGCTTATAGAAGTCTGTCTTCTCCTATGTATTAAGACACTGGTTTTCCCTCTGTGTATCTGTGTCCTAGTTGCCTCTTCTTAAAAGGATACTAGTAGTCATATTGGATTAGGCTCCATTCCAGGTACCTCATTTATCCTTAATCATCTCTTTAAAGATGCTGTCTACAGACAGAGCCTCATTCTGAGGCATTGGTCATTAGGGCTTCAACATATGAATTTTTCTGGGTGTGAGAGAGGTGGTCACACACAGTCCAGGGCACAGCAGCACTACAAGGAAAGAAAAATACACGCCAATCTAATCTAATAAACCAGCACTTGTTCACTGCTTTCAGTTCAGTCACTCAGCCATGTCTGACTCTTTGCGACCCCATGGACTGCAGCACGCCAGGCTTCCCTGTCCATCACCAACTCCTGGAGCCTACTCAAACTCATGTCCATCGCATCAGTGATGCCATCCAACCATCTCATCCTCTGTTGTCCCCTTCTCCTCCCGTCTTCAATCTTTCCCAGCATTAGGGTCTTTTCCAATGAGTCGGTTCTTCACATCAAGTGGCCAAAGTATTGGAGTTTCAGCTTCAACATCAGTACTTCCAATGAATATTCAGGACTGATTTCCTTTAGGATGGACTGGTTGGATCTCCTTGCAGTCCAAGGGACTCTCAAGAGTCTTCTCCAACACCACAGTTCAAAAGCATCAATTCTTCAGCTTTGCATCATTTCTTCATTCACTGCTTTGCATGTTATTAAGTCTACTGAACACCAGAACTTCTCTCTGAGAGAACTAACAAGGTTTTGATGTTCTTTGGTTACCTGCCTGATAGCAAGTGAGGGAGCTGGATGTCCAACCCAGATGTACAGACTACAAACCATGTGCAATTTCCCAGTACTTATATAAACATGAGAGTATTCACTCCTCTGGAGAAGCTGAGCACTGGAAGGAACAGGCAAAAATGGACACAGTGGTTGGCAGGAGGAGCAACTGTTTCACTTAACATGTGCCACAGATGACTCCCCAGAGCAAATATATAGACTTAATGATTGGACTTCCCTGGTCAGACAGTGGATGGGAGTCTGCCTACCAATGCAGGGACATTTATTCAATCCCTGCTCTGGGAAGATTCCTCCTGCTTGGGGCAACTAAAGTGGGTGTGGCAGAACTACTGAGCCTGAGCTCCAGAGCCTGCGAGCAACTACTGAGCCCATGCACAGCAACCACTGAGGCCCCTGCGCCTAGAGCCTGTGCTCCAGAACAGGAGAGCCACTGCCGTGAGAAGCCGGGGCAGTGGCAAGAGCAACCCCTACTTGTTGCAACTAGAGAAAGGCTTCACGAAGTAACGAAAAGAGTGCAACCAAAAATTAAAAATAAATAAATAAAAAGCTAAGCTTAATGATTAAAAAAGTTATCTTGCACAGGTAAAAGTCAATGACTAGGAGTTATCTTCTGCTGGATATACCACCAGCTTTGCTTTCTCTGCTTCTCCTGTGGCTCCATCACTTTGTCTCCCCGCTTGAGTGGTAGACGTTTTTCATTCGGGACACCAAGACTTTCAGAGCTTCCTTGACATCCTTGTTACGGAGTGTATAGATGAGAGGATTGAGAAGGGGAGTGATGACTGAGTAGAAAATAGCCACAATCTTGTTGATACTTGACTCATACTTAACCGCGGGGCGGACATACATGAATATGAGAGTGCCAAAGTAGATGGTGACCACGGAAAGATGAGCTGTGCAAGTGGAAAAGGCCTTGCGCCGAGCAGCAGCTGAGGCCATGGCTAGAATTGTGGCCAGGATGTGGGCATAGGAAGCCATGGTAAAGACCAGGGCCCCTAGGATAATGACAGTGCTAAAAGCATAGCCCACGGCTTGGATGGCGTATGTGTCTGTGCAAGAAAGGCGGAAAATCTGGTCAGCATCACAAAAGAAGTGATTGATCTGGTTGGGGGTGCAGAAGGAGATTTGTGTAAGGAGGAATGAAGGGAACATGGGGCAGAGGAATCCCACACACCAGCAGACGCCAGCCAGGGTACCACACGTTTGAGGGCTGAGCAGCAGTGGGTAGTGGAGTGGTCTGCAGATGGCTGCATAGCGGTCATAGGCCATGGTGGTGAGAAAGAAGAGTTCTGTGGCAGCCAAAGAGAAGAAGAAGTAGTACTGGGTGATGCAGCTGGGAACTGAGATGACCCCTTGGGAACTGAGAAAGTTGGCCAGCATTTTGGGCACAGTGACTGTGGTGTACCAGAGTTCTACCAAGGAGAGGTTGCAGATAAAGAAGTACATGGGAGTGTGGAGGCGCCCGTCCAGGGCCACAATGAGCACAATGAGCCCATTGCCCACCAGGGATAAGAGGTAGACCAGGAGGAAGAGGGAGAAGAAGAGCAGCTGCAGATGTGGAGAGCTGGAAAACCTCATGAAGATAAACTGAGTGACCAAGGTGCGGTTGGCTCTCTCCATTCAGCCTGGTGGATCAGCTGGGCGTGGAGAAGACATATGATGATCTTGAGATGTCTTAAGTTACATGGTTTCCTCTTCAGCTTTATCCCACCATCTGGACTCCACACAGTCCCAGTATTCCTTTTAATTCACTCTTTGACTGCCTCAGAGCTTCTCCAAAGCAGAGAGTAATCGACTTCTTCAAAAGTAGGGTTACTAAATATTCAAGACGCTCTCTCTGTCTCCTCACCGAAATAGGTCCTAATATGCCACATTTCCCAGGAATTCTCTTTAGAACGATTAGAGAAGAGGACTCAGCTGTGGCTCTAACTAGAGTGAACATGGAGCCACGCTGTCCTCAAGCATAGGTTCAATTGCATGTTATCGTAGATATCAACTTTTTTGGACTTCAGACCAGGAAGTTCATATTAACTAAGTTCATATTAATTAACTTAATATTTCCAAGGATTGGTTAGTGTGTATCCTTGAGCTCTCTGATCCCAAGAATCTTTAACCTTCAGGCTTGCAAAAGATATGGGATTTTACTGATCTTCTATCTGCCTGCTCTGGACAGTAGCTCTGTCTTTTGCCATCAGATCTCAGAAGGTGGGGAGTAGTGAGTGTGTTTCCCTTTGTACAGATTCCAGCACAAGACTGGATAGAGGCCCTTCGTGGAGACTTTAATTCTGAGAATCAAAGGCAGAGTAGGAGAGATCTTCTTGCTCAGTGGAGGGTAAGGAGTGGAATATAGTTTAACATGAAGAGTAAATATAGGCTTGGATTCCCAGATGGGAATGTGAGGATGGGTTAAGATCCTTGAACTGAACTGAACTGAACTAAGATCCTTGAAAGGAAACAACTGTTATAGAAACTGGACAAAAGCAAGGCTCAGAGGATACTCAGGTTTGCATAGCTGAAGTTCATTGGGATGGATGAAGGTGATAGCACTGACATTATTGAGACGTGAGTTTCACATATTTTCCACATCTTGCAGGTTTCTTCATTTGAAGTGCTCTAAAAATGGAAATATCAAATATATTCAACATTAGGAGTAAGATTAATTATGCTATACATTAAAATACATGAAATAAAAGAATACATGAGAAATTGTTTTGACACAATGTAAAGGTATGATGCAAAATCTAATATGCAATATGATCTAATATATATGCCCAAGATACCAGATTACCAGTGACTTCTTAAATGTAAATTTTTGTGTCACTGCTTTATTATAAATACACTTTCAATATCAAGAGGGATATTTTATTTTGCTATTAAAATATTTATTTTATTTTGATGTCAGAAATAAGTTAGTTGATAAAGATCCTTCAGGCTGCAACCAAGTCCTGGCATAGCTGAATAAATAAATAAATATTAAAAAAGAAATGCATTGAGTTAGTTAAGAAAAACTAGAAAAAATTGACAAGTATTAAAAAGAAATTAAGAATCATCTGAATATTTTCTACTCAGTGTGAGAAACATTATTTATATTGGAATGTTAACTTTTGAAATATTTCATTTTCATTTATGTATTTATACACACATACACACACACACACATGCAAAGACAAAGGCACACTTGAAACCATAAAAAGAACTTTCTGAACTGTTCATCCTTTACTTTCCATTCTTCCACTGCCATCCTGATTCAGGCTTAGTACCATCTCCTTTGTTCATGACGCTACCACCCATCAGCTTTCCCATGCTGCAAAGATGGATTTCATGTTCAATGATTCCCTTCTTCCCCTCTCTCTTTCTCTGCCCCCATGTCCATAAATAATAAAGTGCTTTGTGATATATCTGTTTATGTCTATCTTTCTACTATTAAACTTCAGCTCCTTGAAGTTGGGAGCTCTACGTTCACAGTTTTGTTCTCAAAACCTAGGATACAGCGTGGGAGACAAGCAGTAAAAACTAAGTGTCAGGTGGAGGAATCAATAGATACACCATCAAAGCTGCTTGCTAATTGTTATCCAGCTTCTTTCTCTTCCAGAGTGTCCAGAATTCCCTGCCAGATGTATTTTCCTTTACACAGTTTTCATTCCATCAATCTTTTGCCTATGGCGCAGTGATTCCTATAATACATTATATCAGGTTCTAATTCCTTTGCTTGGCATTCTTTTGCAGACCCTGCAAAATGTATTCTATACCACTTGTCTAAGAAAGTGTGTTTTTAAGTTTGCTGGTGGGATTTTTCCTATTTCCCCAGAGCTCATTCTAAATACAAACTTTCTGTGTCTGTTTTCTCCCAGTAAGAACTGCTGAGAGATTTATGCCAGAAGAAAGAACTCTTCCTCTGTACTCTCTCCAGCCCCAAATTTTTACTTATCTATGAATACCATTGAGCTTCTGACTTCAAGAAGCTCATGTCTAATAGTAGAAATCTAGATATAAACAGATGTTTCATGAAGTATTTTGGTAAGTGTTATAAACACGGGCTTGTCAAAGGACCTTAAGGAAACCACTGCAGTTGAAGGATCTGACTTTTTAGAAGTAGAGAAAGGTTTCACAGAGAAGGTCAAGTTCAACATCAGTCTTTATGAATACAAAGGCGTTTTTAGGTATCAAAGAGCTGCGTGTTTGCAAATGCACGGAGGCATGAACTGAACACTGAGGAATTCCCTAGGGCTCTGGTTAAGGTGGAGCTTTCCTGGTGGCTCAGACTGTAAAACGTCTGCCCGCAATGCGGGAGACCCGGGTTTGATTCCATGGAGAAGGAAATGCAACCCACTCCAGTACTCTTGCCTGGGAAATTCCATGGACTGAGGAGGCTGATAGGCTACAGTCCATGGGCTTGCAAAGAGTGGGACACAACTGAACGACTTCACTTTCACTTTGCTTAAGGTGAGGGCTGGGAGGCAGGGGTGGGTAATTTTTGTGGGGAAGGCAGGGCTTGCTTGCATGGACAGGCTATCTCCATCTCTGACCTTCCCACAGTCTTCTTCCCTACGTTAACTCCCTTCTTTCCCTGAAGGAAAAGCGAGACCTGCAGAGAAAAGACACTGACTTCTGATTTCCTCACTGGTTGCTCACCCACCATCAGATACTGATGGGGCTAAGGGAGGAGCTTTGGGAGAGGTGATGTGGTGAGACCTCTGGTCAGAGAATAAACAGACCTTGCTTCCTTGAATTATTGATTTCCCGGTGGAATGAAGACGAATCCATGTGTAGTACAGGCTCCAAAGTCAGGGTTATAGAGAGCTGATGCATTTGGGCCCATACTGGATCACTGGGCAAAGAGTTTGGGGCATCAGGAATTTTGTATGAGGCTCTCAGTTGGGAGTCAACTGGCAAGATGAAACTGAGTGGATGGCCAAGGCTTAAGGGAGATGCTTGACTTCTGTTTAAATTAATTTCAGTTTGAGCCAAAGTTCCAACCAGGAAGAGGATGCAACCTTACCAGCATATTGATCCTCTTCTTCCTTATCTGCCTGGCCAGAACAGACCAGGGTCTCTCCCTTTTACTGCTAGTAGAGCAAATCTAGGACTGGCTGTTGGCTGGCATTATTAAAAAGGAACATTGATATGAAAATGTGATTGGAACAAAAACTAACAGGGATTTGTGTGCAAAGTTTCACCCTAATAGAAGCAAAGGAAAAGTAAATGTCTTAATAGCCAGAGAATACTTTGAAACATAAATATGACCAACAAATTAGGGAATCTGACTCAGGGTCATTAGGCAGTTGGTGACCCAGTGGAAAGGGAGGCAGTAAACAGAGCCCGGTGTATGGCAGTAACCATAAAAATACAACTGCTGTACATTTGCAATCCATACATTGAGTCTTCTTAGTACTATATACATACATTGCAATCACTGATGTACATTTAACATTTCAGTTCAGTTCAGTTCAGTCGCTCATGAATCGCAGCACGCCAGGCCTCCCTATCCATCACCATCTCCCGGAGTTCACTCAGACTCACGTCCATCGAGTCCGTGATGCCATCCAGCCATCTCATCCTCGGTCGTCCCCTTCTCCTCCTGCCCCCAATCCCTCCCAGCATCAGAGTCTTTTCCAATGAGTCAACTCTTCGCATGAGGTGGCCAAAGTACTGGAGTTTCAGCTTTAGCATCATTCCTTCCAAAGAAATCCCAGGGTTGATCTCCTTCAGAATGGACTGGTTGGATCTCCTTGCAGTCCAAGGGACTCTCAAGAGTCTTCTCCAACACCACAGTTCAAAAGCATCGATTCTTCGGCGCTCAGCTTTCTTCACAGTCCAACTTTCACATCCATACATGACCACAGGAAAAACCATAGCCTTGACTAGGCGGACCTTAGTCGGCAAAGTAATGTCTCTGCTTTTGAATATACTATCCAGGTTGGTCATAACTTTTCTTCCAAGGAGTAAGCGTCTTTTAATTTCATGGCTGCAGTCACCATCTGCAGTGATTTTGGAGCCCAAAAAAATAAAGTCTGACACTGTTTCCACTGTTTCCCCATCTATTTCCCATGAAGTGATGGGACCGGATGCCATGATCTTCGTTTTCTGAATGTTGAGCTTTAAGCCAACTTTTTCGCTCTCCTCCTTCACTTTCATCAAGAGGCTTTTTAGCTCCTCCTCACTTTCTGCCATAAGGGTGGTGTCATCAGCATATCTGAGGTTATTGATATTTCTCCCGGCAATCTTGATTCCAGCTTGTGTTTCTTCCAGTCCAGCGTTTCTCATGATGTACTCTGCATATAAGTTAAATAAGCAGGGAGACAATATACAGCCTTGACGTACTCCTTTTCCTATTTGGAACCAGTCTGTTGTTCCATGTCCAGTTCTAACTGTTGCTTCCTGACCTGCATACAGATTTCTCAAGAGGCAGGTTAGGTGGTCTGGTATTCCCATCTCTTTCAGAATTTTCCACAGTTTATTGTGATCCACACAGTCAAAGGCTTTGGCATAGTCAATAAAGCAGAAATAGATGTTTTTCTGGAACTCTCTTGCTTTTTCCATGATCCAGCGGATGTTGGCAATTTGATCTCTGGTTCCTCTGCCTGTTCTAAAACCAGCTTGAACATCAGGGAGTTCACGGTTCACATATTGCTGAAGCCTGGCTTGGAGAATTTTGAGCATTACTTTACTAGCGTGTGAGATGAGTGCAATTGTGCGGTAGTTTGAGCATTCTTTGGCATTGCCTTTCTTTGGAATTGGAATGAAAACTGACCTTTTCCAGTCCTGTGGCCACTGCTGAGTTTTCCAAATTTGCTGGCATATTGAGTGCAGCACTTTCACAGCATCATCTTCCAGGATTTGAAACAGCTCAACGGGAATTCCATCACCTCCACTAGCTTTGTTCTTAGTGATGCTTTCTAAGGCCCACTTGACTTCACATTCCAAGATGTCTGGCTCTAGATTAGTGATCACATCCTCATGATTATCTGGGTCGTGAAGATCTTTTCTGTACAGTTCTTCTGTGTATTCTTGCCACCTCTTCTTAATATCTTCTGCTTCTGTTAGGTCCATACCATTTCTATCCTTTATCGAGCCCATCTTTGCATGAAATGTTCCCTTGGTATCTCCAATTCTCTTGAAGAGATCTCTAGTCTTTCCCATTCTGTTGTTTTCCTCTATCTCTTTGCATTGATTGCTGAAGAAGGCTTTCTTATCTCTTCTTGCTATTCTTTGGAACTCTGCATTCAGATGCTTATATCTTTTCTTTTCTCCTTTGCTTTTCGCCTCTCTTCTTTTCAGTGCTATTTGTAAGGCTTCTCCAGACAGCCATTTTGCTTTTTTGCATTTCTTTTCCATGGGGATGGTCTTGATCCCTGTCTCCCTCCTGTACAATGTCACGAACTTCATTCCATAGTTCATCAGGATCTCTATCAGATCTAGGCCCTTAAATCTATTTCTCACTTCCACTGTATAATCATAAGGGATTTGATTTAGGTCATACCTGAATGGTCTAGCGGTTTTCCTTACTTTCTTCAATTTAAGTCTGAATTTGGAAATGAGGAGTTCATGATCTGAGCCACAGTCAGCTCCTGGTCTTGTTTTTGTTGACTGTATAGAGCTTCTCCATCTTTGGCTGCAAAGAATATAATCAATCTGATTTCGGTGTTGACCATCTGGTGATGTCCATGTGTAGAGTCTTCTCTTGTGTTGCTGGAAGAGGGTGTTTGCTATGACCAGTAAAGGTTGGGGACCATTTTATGCAGCTTTCCTTATTTTGCCCCAAACCCTAGTTTCCTTTCTGCCACAGTGCCTTTGCTCATGCTTGGCATCCTCCCCTGTGTTTTGTAAAACAGCGACCATTCTTTTTGATTCATTTATGAAGTCTCAGCCAAATGTTCTAGTCCAGGGACTAGTGAAATAATCCTGAATTCTTACTGTTCAGAGAGCTATACAGTTCAGAAGAATGGCAACTGGACCTGGAAATTCTGATGCAATAAACTTCACCTACAATAAGTGTTCTGCAGCCCAGACAGGAAGGAGCTTGGAACAATTTCGTCTCTTTCATCCATGCTGGATTCTGAACAACAGAACTGATGGCAGCATATTTATATTTTATCTTTGTACCCTGGAGCCAGTGTTCACAATACTATTTTTTCCCTTGTATAAATCTATGATATTCCTCACTGTGTTTTATTTTCCAGGATGGGAATGAGTGAGAAGGTGTAGGGGGAGTAAAGCAAACTCTGTGCTTCCATAAACTATGTGGTCAAATAAGTGATGGTCCCCTTCCTCCCACCAAGAGGCGGTGCTTGTAGTTGCTGGTATCACAATATTTATACCTCGAATTTGGTCCAGGAATTAAGAAATGGCATCTGTTATCTCTCATTTTGTCATCTTAAAGAATTCATTCAATTTTCTGAATCAAGTTTTCCCCTGAAACTTTGGACAAATCATCTCTAATCCTAACTATAAAGACTCTTGGAAAATGTCTTGAAAACCATTTTCAAAATGGCATTGAAAACTCAATGACACAAAATATGTCATCGAAAACTCTTGAAAACCGTTATAAATATTTTCCTTTTCTTACCTTCCTTTATTATTTAATTTCAAAAATAGGCAAATATATAATTTTATTGAAAATAAAATTTCAGATATCACTGAATGAGAACCATTGACTGTGTGACTGCCCTTTGTGAAGTTATAGACAAAGTTGAGTTAGAGGGACATACAGGAAAACTGTCGGTCTTTAAAAAATATCAGGTTGAGGTCAAACAGTGGGTTGTTCAGCTGTCCCTGAGAAGCCGAGTATGATTCAGAAATGAACAACTCTAGGTGCTCCACCTTCTCTATCTCTCTCCCTACTTCAGCAGCTGATAAAGAATACTTTTTTCTCATCCATCCATCACTCCAGACATTTATTCTCTAGTCCTAAAGAGGGGGAGAAATACTCTGCACCATTCTGCTCTTCAGTGAAGCTCCAGGTTACTTTTGGAGTGTCCTCTCCTGGCTATTTTGAGTTTAGGGTTTCCTTCCTTCCCTCCCATACCCCTTTTCTTGCGAAGTCACTTCAGTCCTGTCCACCTCTTTGCGACCCCATGGACTGTAGCCCTCCAGGCTCTTCTGTCCATGGGATTCTCCAGGCAAGAACACTGGAGTGGGTTGCCATGCCCTCCTCCAGGGGATCTTCCCCATCCAGGGATGGAACTCGAGTCTCCTGCAGCTTCTGCATTGCAGGCAGATTCTGTCAGCCACTGCGGAAGCCTTTAAAATAGGGATAATGCAACTGAATTCTGACTAAGAGAGCAGATCTGGCTCACTATCATTAATTACATTCTAACTTTCCATTCCTAATGCTTTTTACATGAATAAAGACACTGACCCTCACTACCTTAGGCAACAGGGCAGGAGTAGATAGCACTCACCAATGATGGCAAAGAGGACCAGAAAGATGCATCCGTTGGTTCTGTGGGACAAAGAAGTAGGGTGCAGTTTTTGTCTTAGGAAAAACAGTAACAAAGTCCAACTGAGGGAGCTGGTGTTGGAGAGGAGCTCCCGGTGTCCTCTTCTCCCATCTCCCTTTTCAGAAGCATGTCTTCCTTAGGGGGTCAGGGTCTCTGGAAAACCATGGAATCTTCAGAAGCATCTTCAGTTTATTTTCCAGTTTTTGAGC
The DNA here is from genome assembly GCA_006410675.1 of Oreotragus oreotragus. Lineage (NCBI taxonomy): Eukaryota > Metazoa > Chordata > Mammalia > Artiodactyla > Bovidae > Oreotragus > Oreotragus oreotragus. The sequence continues at coordinate 10,844 of SJYX01009386.1, read as the reverse complement.
TTCCATGCTCTGAGGTGATTGCCCTGTGAAGGGAAGTGTTGTTGGTGTGTGTCTCTTTTCCTCAGGGGAACTGTACTCCTTGAGACCCACACACCCCAAGGTGACTCCCAGAGATGATTGGTGTCAGGAGCCCAGTGGTCACACTGTTCCCTAAGAGTCAGAAAGCCCTGCCAGTACAGACAATTCCCTGTAGAAGGACCATATCTGCCTCTCTGTGTACAGACCAGGCTGGTGGGGACCAGGTTTCCTCTTCTGCTCTCTGAAATGTCAGCTCTGAGGCTGTTAGTTCCAGAATTTATTGATGTCATATTGTTCGATCTAGAGCCACTGAAGAAGATCACTTCCCCACACAGAGTCCTGTACAGTCAGTAATGACCATTAGTAATTAGGAGTGTGTCCAATGCTCATCTCTTTTTTTTAAGGTTATAATTTTTTAATGTTTGTTTATTTATTTGGGCTTCCCTGGTGGCTCAATTGTAAAGAACCTTCCTGCAATGCAGGAGATGCAGGTTCGAGCACTGGGTCAGGAAGATACCCTGGAGAAGGAATGGCAATCCACTCCAGTATTCTTGACTGGGAAATCTCAGAGACAGAGGAGCCTGGTGAGCCACAGTCTATGGGGCCTCAAAGAGTCAGACACGACTGAACGACGAAACAACAGCAACAATATATTTATTTGGCTGCACCGGGTCTTAGTTGCAGCATGTGGGGTCTTGTTCCCTGACCAGGAATAGAACCCGGACCCTCTGCACTGGGAGCATGGAGTCTTAGTCATTGGATCACCAGGACGTACCCAATGCCCACTTCTTATGCTTTTGTTGAACACAAACATTTCTTTTCAGGCTTTAGGGAAGACCTTCCTCTGTGGGAGTGAAGAGAGTTAAGGAGGGGAAAGGTAACAGCAACTTGCCTGAATTCACTAATGAGGGCTTGAGGAAATTCTCCCAAGTACAGTTTGTGACAGGACAGGAAAAGTCCCATCAAGTTTGAATAATCATTACAGTGAATATGCTGTTGTTTCATTCTATAGGGTTTTTAATTCACTGCTGCATTAGGGTCAACACTTTTTGGTATTGGAAAATCCCCGAAAGCTTGTCTGATGCCTTGTCCTCCTCCTCATTTCCCTTGTGTGTTTTTTCTTTTCCTATTGTGTTGTAGGAAGTAAGGATATAACAGAGAAAGCAGTGAACAGGCCAGGGTTTTGATCTTGGCTGTTGAAGGCAATAAATAGAAAATAAATTTAAAGAGCAATTTGTATGGTAATTGGCAAACATAAAAAATTTAAACATGGTAAAGTTTTTACACAGAAAAAAAAACAAACAAAAAATGTATGAAATGAAAATCGTGTCTATCACCCCAAATCCCCAACAGCAAGAATTAGTAGTTCTGATGCTAACCAGGTTCTTGGCCTTCCACAGTCAATAGAAACTGACTACAGACCAGACAAGAAATTCAGGCAAGGCTTTATTGGGGCTCCTGTGCCAGCTACAGGAGGGAGAGAAAGCAAGCAACACGTTTCCTTGCTTTTTCCAGGGGAGAGGAGAGCTCATTCCTTACATGGGTGAGGGTAGGAGTGTTTTTCCAATAGTCATGTACGGATGTGAGAGCTGGTCTACAAGGAAGGCTGAGCACCGAAGAATTGATGCTTTCAAATAGTGTTGCTGGAGAAACTTGAGAGTCCCTTGTACTGCCAGGAGATCAAGCCAGTCAATCCTAAAGGAAATTAGCCCTGATTATTCGTTGTAAAGACTGCTACTGAAGCTGAAGCTCCAGTACTTTGGCCACTTGATGTGAAGAGCTGGCTCATTGGAAAAGATCCTGATGCTGGGAAAGAGTGAAGGCAAAAGGAGAGGGAGCAGCAGAGGATGAGATGGTTAGATCTCATCTAATCATCTTAGTTCAGTTCAGTTCAGTTCAGTCGCTCAGCTGTGTCTGACTCTTTGCAACCCCATAATCACAGCATGCCAAGCCTCATCTTAGTTAGTTGATGCTAATTAACTAATGGATCAACTCAATGGACATGAATTTGAGAAAACTTTAGAAGATAGTGTAGGAGCCTGGTGTGCTACATTGCAGGGGGCCACAAAGAGCTGGACACTATGTAGTGACTGAACAACAAGGAGTGTGTCCAGGGCTTGGGTTGGAGTACCCGGTTTTTGCTCCCAATACCTAGTTTTTGCTTCCAGCTCTTCAAAAATAGCAGTTGGGACTTTTGTACCTTTTGGTCTAGAATTTGCCCCAACTGCGCATGCACACAGTTATTTTTAGTCCCATATAATTTCTTTGTATTTTGTAGCTGGAAGAGAGATGTGTCTAGGTGTAAGCTTTGCAGTATTGCAGCAAAGGATCCCAGGTCTCAGCGTTGCCTCAATTTCTTGATTATGTCCACAGAAATGGATGTGAGTGGTTTATTTTACTTTTTTGTACAAGTGGGAATGGAACACACTAAGCATACTATTTTGTACTTGATTTTTTTCTGTTTAACAGCTCTTTGGCACCACTGGAAATAATCATAGGATATTAGGCCTTCCCAGGAGATGCAATGGCAAAGAATCTGCGTGCTGAGGCATTATGTTTGCAAATGTTTTTATAAGTAAAGGAAAAAGTATGTAAAGACAGATGCCAATATTTAAACAATGGTCTCATCAAGGTAGGTGGAGTGTTCTGGGGGGAGAAAGAGAGAATATTCATTTTCTTTAGAGATTGCTATTTTATTTGAATTGTTATAGTTAGGATGCATTATATCTATGATTTAAGCTATTGAATTAAAAAAAGTAGTGGCACTTACTGTTGGCTGTAGATAGTGGACCTTACAGAGAAAGGGGCTTTCTCTGTTGGTCTGTTAGGAAAAAAATGGGAATGAAGTATGGATTTGACTGAGATGGATGACAGTGAAGTGGCTGAACACACTGCTGGGGATGAGAAGTCAATAGATCAGCCTGGTATCTGTGGAGAATTCACAGAAGGGAACAATGGGAGAGGAACTGGCAGGTAGGCATTTGGGCATGGAGGACACTGAAGGGCCTTTAAATCATGTAGATGTTACTTTGTAATAACATGTCAGCTTCTTCCCTCTTAAATCAAGCCCAATATTGGCAAGGCTTTGAAAATCCACATGAAATACTCCTCAGGGCTTTCTCAATTGAAATACTTTTTGGGATGGTGAAAGTTCTGAAAGCTGGGTGTGGAGTGGAAGGGTTGAGAGCAGTCTTCTGGGAAGACCACTCTTGGGCATGGTGGTTTAGGGATGCTGTAGAAAACTTAGGAGAGTTTTGTGATAAGTTCTGGGGAAAGAGCCTGGGAACGGGGGATGGGATGCTTAGTGGAGAGCATTGCCCCCATGGAGATGGAAAGGTGGGTTTCCATATAACCCTTGGTTTCTGCTCTACTTTTGGTCAAGCCAACAGTTCAGGAACCTCCTCTGGAGAAAGACAAATATCTCAGGGGACTGATATTTCGTTTTTAGTTAAGGTTGTTCTCCAGTCAGTTTGTAATTGGTTCTCAGGGGCCCCTCCCCTCTTGGCAATTGTCAGCCCTCTTTTGTGATAAAGGGAAGGATCTACAATGAAAAGCCAAAGGAATCGGGGAACTAGAAAAGGAGATGGAGAGTGGAAGAGACAATGACTCTGAGGAGTGGAGGGTGAAAAGTGTGACACATCTAATCAATGTCCTACATTATTTCAGGTTGAGTTCAAGGGAGGAGTTGAAATTGGGAAACTTCAATAATCTGAACTCTTCAGAAGATCTTAGCACATATTCTGCTTTTCACAATTTTTACCTTTAGAAGGGCTATTGCAGGTGAGTTTCTATTTTTGTATAATTGTTCACAGCTTAGTTCACAGACTTTATAAAAAGGTAAAGAATTGGTATTTATGGAGTTGTTTCCTCTGATCAGTAACACATTTCATTTAACCCAGAGAGTCAAAAAGTCAGTTTTTCAAAGTCATTTGAAGAAATCCCACAGTCTTCCTCTGGAATTCTAGTGTTGCAACATCTTCCACTAAAACTTTCCCATTTGTCTATAATCCTCACATCCTTCTATCTTCTCTTTTCCTTCTTTCTCCCCACTTCCCCCACCCCTTGAAAAATAGAGTGGGAATGTGGTGATCTGAAAAGCCAGGATTATGCTATGACTTGAAAATAGTTTTCATGTGAGTGAATTTTTTTTAAACTTAATTTTTTTTATTATTTTTTTTCCCCACACAGCACGTGGGATCTTAGTTCTCCAGCCAAGGATTCAACCTGTGTCCCCAGTGTCCACTGTCCTCCAAACAGTGGGAACTTGGAGTCTTAATCACTGAACCAGCAGGGAAGATCCTGACTGAACTTTTAAAATACCCCCAAGAACAGTTTTATTGTGGAGTTGACAACCATATTTTTCATACCTTCTGCTAGCAGATTCTGTGACACACACACACACACACACAAACACACACACATGCATGAACAAATATCTGTATTTTTGCTGTACCATTTCCCTCTGCTTCCAATCATTTGCTGTATTCTCATTTTTAATAAACACACACACATCCTTTTGGATAGCATATGAGATCTTCCTTGCAGGTACTCAGGTGCATTTTCAGCTCTTCACTCAATTATACATCTTTGCTTTCCATTATGTCTCTCCTGCCTAGAATGCTATGCTCACTCTCCTATCCTTTGCCTGGCTGACTCTTGTTCTTCAAGACTTTTTACTTATAATTACTTCCTCAGGGAGCCTCTCTGACCTTGATTCTCACACTCTCTCAGTTCCTAGTCTGAGTTGGTTTTCTCTTTGTTCACACAGCACCTATACTTTCATCAATCATATTATTTATTACATTTGTATTATAAAATCTTGTATGAAATTAGAATTTAAAGAATATTATTTTTAAGGGAGAGGGCAATCTAGAGACTATAAGGTTATAATTGTGCTAAGATAAAGAGGTTGTAAGACTAACAAAGAGAGAATACATAGGAATTTTCCAAGTAACAGTTGATAAGGTGCTTGAGGAATGAAGAGACAGTGTTAAGATAAAGATGACTGCAATATAGTAAGCTTGGGTATCAGGCAGAATTTCCAAACCACTCACAGTGAAGCTGGTTATGATCAAGGAAGATAAAACAGTTTTTTTTTTTCCTATAACAAGCTGATTGTAAGCTGTGATAGGACACAAAGCAGGCATTTGAAGGACATTACAGTGTTGCTCATGAGGAAGGCTCTATGACTGGTTACAGAGATTGGGAAGGTAGAACTTAGTAAATCATAAAAACATTGGTGGTAGTTTAGTTGCTAAGTCTTGTTCGACTCTTGTGACACTGTGGACTGTAGCCTGCCAGGTTTCTCTGTCCATGGGATTCTCCAGACAAGTATACTGGAGTGGGTTGGGATTTCCTTCTCTAATAAAAGTATTAGATTGAACTAATAGGTTAAGGTCTCTGAAGACTGGAAATTGTGAGTTTGAATCATTGATCAGACTTCTTGAGTCTTGAATATGTGCACAATTAAGGAATACAGCGGAGGACAGGAGTTGGAAAAGCAACCAAAAAAGGGACAGATGAGGATGTGTGTAAATGATTCTTGTTTTGAGACTCACCTTTATCTTTTTCATTTCAGCTCTACTTATCTCGGGCTTGGTGTAGAAGATGCAAAGATGCACTAGAATCTGTCACTAAATCACTGCAGAAACTTGGATGATCTTCATGGAAATGGTCTCCATAGAAAACCAAACTATTACTGAATTTGTCCTTCTTGGTTTCTATGTCAGAGTTGGTTTCTATGTCAGAGCTGAGCTGCACCTCCTTCTCTTTGTTGTGTTCACTGTCATCAACGCTTCCATCATGCTAGGGAACATGCTAATCATTGTGGCGGTGGTTAGCTCTCAGAGGCTCCACACACCCATGTATTTCTTCCTGGCTAATCTGTCCTTCCTGGAGATCCTCTATACTTCCTCAGTGGTGCCCAAAATGTTGGAGGGCTTCTTGCAGGAGGCAGCCATCTCTGTGGCTGGTTGCTTGCTCCAGTTCTTTATCTTTGGTTCTTTAGCCACTGCTGAGTGCTTCCTGCTGGCTGTCATGGCATATGATCGCTACCTGGCCATCTGCTACCCACTCCGCTACCCTTTCCTGATGGGACCCAGATGGTGTTTGGGGCTGGTGGTCATAGCATGGCTCTCTGGCTTTATGGTAGGTGTAGTGATTATAGCCCTCATGGCCCAACTGAGATTCTGTGGCCCCAACCAGATTGATCACTTTTACTGTGACTTCATGCCTTTGATGAGCCTGGCCTGCTTAGATCCCAGTGTAGCCCAGATGACAACATTCATTCTGTCTGTGGTCTGCCTCACTGTTCCCTTTGGACTGATTCTGACATCTTATGGCCGGATCGTGGTGGCTGTGCTGAAAGTTCCTGCTGGGGCCAGCAGAAGGAAGGCTTTCTCCACGTGCTCCTCCCACCTAGCTGTAGTGTCCACATACTATGGTACTCTCATGGTCTTGTACATCGCACCCTCTGCTGTCCACTCCCAGCTCCTCACCAAGGTCTTTGCCCTGCTCTACACTGTGATCACCCCTTTCTTCAATCCTGTGATTTATACCCTGAGGAATAAGGAAGTTCAGCAGGCACTGTGGATGCTTCTGTATGTTAAACAAGCTGAAATGATTGAAAGAGGATGGTGGTAAAGATGTTAATTGGACTTTGGGATTGGTTGGGTAGAAATAATTTTGTCCTGTTTTGACATTTCTCTCTGTGAAATGTTTTATAGTTACTGTACTCATACCAAAAATGAATATTGTAGAGCAATAATTTTTAAGTGCTTTAAATTTTTTACTTTAATATTTTATAATTTCTTTACCAAATAGGCTTTGAATACTTCCTATAGGAAATAAATACACGAAAACAACAATGCAAAACAGAGCTAGAGATAAGTTGAATCATGGAAGTTTGTAATGTGGTTTTTCATTGATGACTATGTCTTATTGATCTTCTTTTTATTTTAACCAATATGTATGTATTTATTCTTCAGAGATTTTCAGCATAGCTAAACATGATTTAGGTGGTCTCTGTGAAAGCTCATAGTCATTTTAAATCTTTTCACCATGCAAATATAATTCACATTTAGATTTTCCTGCAATAAATTCTTAGGAGTTGAATTGTCAGGTTAAAGGGAAAGCATATTAAAAATTAAAGCTGAATGCATTTAATTGTTTAACTACTTTATTGTAGAAAATTTCAAATATACACAAAAGTAGATAGAACACTATAATGAATCCCATACAGCCATCATCTAGCATCAATATCAACACTTGCCAATCCTATTTATACTGCCTATAGCTCCTTTTTTTCTGGAACATTTTAGAGCAAATTTCAGATGTGTAAATATTGTGTTATGTGAGTAGTGTAGCGATGTTTTCCATGTGCAAATACATTTGATCCTTGAACAACATGGATTTGAACTGCACTGCTGCTGCTGCTAAGTCACTTCAGTCGTGTCCGACTCTGTGTGACCCCATAGACGGCAGCCCACCAGGCTCCCCCATCCCTGGGATTCTCCAGGCAAGAATACTGGAGTGGGTTGACACAAACACACACACATGCATGAACAAATATCTGTATTTTTGCTGTACCATTTCCCTCTGCTTCCAATCATTTGCTGTATTCTCATTTTTAATAAACACACACACATCCTTTTGGATAGCATATGAGATCTTCCTTGCAGGTACTCAGGTGCATTTTCAGCTCTTCACTCAATTATACATCTTTGCTTTCCATTATGTCTCTCCTGCCTAGAATGCTATGCTCACTCTCCTATCCTTTGCCTGGCTGACTCTTGTTCTTCAAGACTTTTTACTTATAATTACTTCCTCAGGGAGCCTCTCTGACCTTGATTCTCACACTCTCTCAGTTCCTAGTCTGAGTTGGTTTTCTCTTTGTTCACACAGCACCTATACTTTCATCAATCATATTATTTATTACATTTGTATTATAAAATCTTGTATGAAATTAGAATTTAAAGAATATTATTTTTAAGGGAGAGGGCAATCTAGAGACTATAAGGTTATAATTGTGCTAAGATAAAGAGGTTGTAAGACTAACAAAGAGAGAATACATAGGAATTTTCCAAGTAACAGTTGATAAGGTGCTTGAGGAATGAAGAGACAGTGTTAAGATAAAGATGACTGCAATATAGTAAGCTTGGGTATCAGGCAGAATTTCCAAACCACTCACAGTGAAGCTGGTTATGATCAAGGAAGATAAAACAGTTTTTTTTTTCCCTATAACAAGCTGATTGTAAGCTGTGATAGGACACAAAGCAGGCATTTGAAGGACATTACAGTGTTGCTCATGAGGAAGGCTCTATGACTGGTTACAGAGATTGGGAAGGTAGAACTTAGTAAATCATAAAAACATTGGTGGTAGTTTAGTTGCTAAGTCTTGTTCGACTCTTGTGACACTGTGGACTGTAGCCTGCCAGGTTTCTCTGTCCATGGGATTCTCCAGACAAGTATACTGGAGTGGGTTGGGATTTCCTTCTCTAATAAAAGTATTAGATTGAACTAATAGGTTAAGGTCTCTGAAGACTGGAAATTGTGAGTTTGAATCATTGATCAGACTTCTTGAGTCTTGAATATGTGCACAATTAAGGAATACAGCGGAGGACAGGAGTTGGAAAAGCAACCAAAAAAGGGACAGATGAGGATGTGTGTAAATGATTCTTGTTTTGAGACTCACCTTTATCTTTTTCATTTCAGCTCTACTTATCTCGGGCTTGGTGTAGAAGATGCAAAGATGCACTAGAATCTGTCACTAAATCACTGCAGAAACTTGGATGATCTTCATGGAAATGGTCTCCATAGAAAACCAAACTATTACTGAATTTGTCCTTCTTGGTTTCTATGTCAGAGCTGGTTTCTATGTCAGAGCTGAGCTGCACCTCCTTCTCTTTGTTGTGTTCACTGTCATCAACGCTTCCATCATGCTAGGGAACATGCTAATCATTGTGGCGGTGGTTAGCTCTCAGAGGCTCCACACACCCATGTATTTCTTCCTGGCTAATCTGTCCTTCCTGGAGATCCTCTATACTTCCTCAGTGGTGCCCAAAATGTTGGAGGGCTTCTTGCAGGAGGCAGCCATCTCTGTGGCTGGTTGCTTGCTCCAGTTCTTTATCTTTGGTTCTTTAGCCACTGCTGAGTGCTTCCTACTGGCTGTCATGGCATATGATCGCTACCTGGCCATCTGCTACCCACTCCGCTACCCTCTCCTGATGGGACCCAGATGGTGTTTGGGGCTGGTGGTCATAGCGTGGCTCTCTGGCTTTATGGTAGGTGTAGTGATTATAGCCCTCATGGCCCAACTGAGATTCTGTGGCCCCAACCACATTGATCACTTTTACTGTGACTTCATGCCTTTGATGAGCCTGGCCTGCTCAGATTCCAGTGTAGCCCAGATGACAACATTCATTCTGTCTGTGGTCTGCCTCACTGTTCCCTTTGGACTGATTCTGACATCTTATGGCCGGATCGTGGTGGCTGTGCTGAGAGTTCCTGCTGGGGCCAGCAGAAGGAAGGCTTTCTCCACGTGCTCCTCCCACCTGGCTGTGGTGTCCACATTCTACGGCTCTCTCATGGTCTTGTACATCGCACCCTCTGCTGTCCACTCCCAGCTCCTCACCAAGGTCTTTGCCCTGCTCTACACTGTGATCACCCCTTTCTTCAATCCTGTGATTTATACTCTGAGGAATAAGGAAGTTCAACAGGCACTATGGAGACTTCTGTATGTTAAGAAAACTGAAATAATTGATTGAAGGGAGATGGTGGTAAAGATGTTATTTGGACTTTGAGATGTCTTCCAGGATTGGTTGGGTAGGAGTAACTGTTTTGTTTTGACATTTCCCTCTGTGATAAGTTTAATAGTTATACTAAAATTGGGTATTGTAGAACAATAACTTTAAAGTGCTTACTTAAAACATTTTACTTTAATATTTTATTATTTCTTTATTAAATAAGCTATCAATATTTCTTATAGTAAATAGCTATACAAAAATAGCAACACAAAACAAATCTAGAGATCTTGGCTCCCTGTATTATATATATAAAACAAGTTGAATCCTGGAAGTTTGTAATCTAGTTTTCATTGATGACTATGTCTTGAACCTCTTTTTATTTTGACCAATATGTACTTATTTATTCTTGTGAGATTTTTAGCATAGCTAAACATGATTTAAGTAATCTTCTATTGTGAAAGCTCTTAGTTCAGCGTACAAATATAGTTCACATTTAGATTTTCCTACAATAAATTCTTAGGAGTTTAATTGCCAAGTTTAAGGAAAAGCATATTAAAATAAATTTAAAGCTGAATGCATTTTAATTGTTTAGCTATTTTATTATAGAAAATTTCAAATGTACACAAAAGTAGATAAAACATTAAAATGAACCCCATATAGCCATTATCTAGCATCGATATCAACATTTGTCAATCCTATTTCTACTGCTTAAAGCTTCTTTTTTCTTTTTCTGGAAAACTTTAGAGCAAATTTCAGTTGTATAAATATTGTGTTGTGTGTGTTGTATAAATTGTATTCTGTGTGCAAGTACATTTGATCCTTGAACAACATGGGTTTAAACTGCACAGGTCCACTTAAAGGCAGACATTTGCAATAGTAAAAACTACAGCAGTACAGGATTTGTGGCTGGTTGAATCTGTGGATAGGGAACTTCATATGTACAGAGGAACCATGTGTATGGAGGATCAACTCAAAGTTATGGGTGGATTTTCACCTTGTCAGTGGTTCATTGCCCCTAACCTTGGTGTTGTTCAAGGGTCTACTGTATTTGGTACGCTCACTGACTGATAAAGGTATTTAAAG
>SJYX01009383.1:0-11249 GCA_006410675.1 Oreotragus oreotragus | reverse complement strand
ACCACTAGCACTACCTGGGAAGCCCTTTCTCAGCTCATCTCCTCCAATACTGCTGCTACTGCTGCTGCTAAGTCACTTCAGTCGTGTCCGACTCTGTGTGACCCCATAGATGGCAGCCCACCAGGCTTCCCCGTCCCTGGGATTCTCCAGGCAAGAACACTGGAGTGGGTTGCCATTTCCTTCTCCAATGCATGAAAGAGAAAAGTGAAAGTGAAGTCGCTCAGTCTGTCCGACTGTTAGCGACCCCATGGACTGCAGCCCACCAGGCTCCTCCGTCCATTGGATTTTCCAGGCAAGAGTACTGGGGTAGGGTGCCATTGCCTTTCCCCCCCTCCAATACTGAGAAGATCTAATTCACATGCTCACCAGAGATGATGATGACTCATTTCAGCAAGCTGGGGTTTCCTGTTAGGTAGAAGCTCAGTCTGAGTCAAGGGTGGGCGAGTAGAGAAGGGTCCAAAATCAGAGCTCGACCTAAAAAAAGTGGGGTGAGTAGGCTTAAGCATACCTTGAATGTATATGAAAATAGGGGAAATAAACATGATTTTCCTAAATAAAAAGACCAAGATTGCATATGTATTGTGGGGGGGGTGATGCAGAGAGGAAGAGATGAGAGTATAAGATGAAAAACTAAAAATTTAAGAAATTATCTAGTGCAAATCAAGTGTATATACCCATGGTTCATCTTCCTTCCTTACTGAGCACTCATATTTGTGGCTTTACTATTTTCTAAGATGATCACTTTTAAACTGCTTTGATTGTTCTCCTTTGTCCTTTTCTCCCTCATTTCTCTAAAACAGAAGGAAACCAGCATTTCTGGTTTTTTTCCTAGACACTATGAAGAGATCTCTGAGTGTGAAGCAGACCCAAGGGAAAAATAACCCTCCTAGATATAGATGTTACTGCCATTAAATTACTACCTTAAGTAGATGTACATATAGGAGATACAGTTAATTTCACAGGAAGATGCAAAGAATCATGGAGGTAATGAACTTTATTGAGAGTGCTTTTAATCCCATTGTGCATGTTTCAGAAGCTTTCTAAGCAGGGAAGACCACTGAGTTGATAAAAGAAGCATTTAGTTATTAAATGCCTTTGTGCTTCCCTGCTCGCCAGTGTATTTGCTTTAGAAATGAATGTTACACACTCGGCAGATACAGACATCCTTCTCTAACTGACTTGTCTCAGAAATAAAGTGGTGTGTGTATTTGGGGGCGGGGGCAGAGTGCGGCCAGTGGATGAAGTTACTAAGGAATATATTAAGCAATTTTTTGTGGATATGTGGATTGCATAATTTAAGACTCTCCTGGGGCATCCATAAATTATGCACAGTATTTGTTTTTTTATTTTACATTTTTAGAGGGGAGAACAACAACCCTTGATTCTGCAATCTCTACATCTTTAGCATTATTGAAATCTCACTATTGAATCCTGCGTATCCATAAGGATCCATACCATCTGCTGTTTGGACAATTTTCCTAAGATCCTTTCAGAATACTCATTATTTCTGGAATCCTGTTGTTTTTTGAATAGGAATCAACTCCGCAGCATGTATAGAATGATTCCATTACACAACACATTCACTTGTCTTAAAACAGTGGCAGAGATCCACTCAGCAGCAATTTGGAAACAATTTAATAATTGTTTTATTTTGCAGTCTTTAAATATTGTGTTGTTTACAGCTATATGAAGATAGGATTCAATAATGACTGTATTATGGTACCTGTCACATATATCCTGACTGCTCTCTCTTTTCCAGTGTTTTAGGATGAGGGGCACCTTCTGTGACTCTGGGGCACCAATTCTGTGCTTCGACGTGAGCTGTATGTTTTTCCAAGCTAACAATCATGCCATTTATAATAACACTCCAATTCATCCCTGCACTTTGGAGCAGTATACAGTTAAACAACAGATGGAAAAAAAAAATTAAAAAACCCTGAGACTCCCGGAGAAGAAATTCAATATAGTGATTTCATTTGCTTGGGTCACTTTGTTTTATAAATCAACAACTGGGAACACTGTAATTAGTTACCAGCATAGGGTATTTTGTTTAGCTGTTTACTGCTTAAAGAGCTGGCATCATTAAACATTACTTTTAGGTCACTTTTAATTACTGCATTTGAGGACATGGGTTATATGCTGTAATTGTCTCCTTTTAAACTGAAGCCAAAGTTTAACAAGTTGATTTTCACTGGCCCTATAGACATATCTACATTTTCCAATGAGTGCCGCCTTGGCTGCCCCGCTAGGTGGCAGAAGTGTTTTGCAATTGCTAGATCTGTGCTTTGAAGCCACCGAGTCCCCTCTCCACTCACTTCTGCGGCAGCTGAGACTGATACAAATGTATAAACAAGAAGAAGCTATACATGACACTCATCACCCTTATTAAAGCATAAAGCAACAATACCAAGCCAAATTCCTGGCTTCTGTTGGTCTAGGGAAGGCTAGACTTTGCTGAGGGGATGAAGTAAAAGAAATCCTGAGAAAATGACTGTTTGCTGAGGTTTGGTGCTCTGTGTGTGTGTGAGAGGGAGACCTTATACCACTGCCCAGGAATCGAGCACACAAAGGAGACAAGTTGCACCTCGCAGGTCCACTGTTTCTGAAAGGACTTCTGGTACCATCACCTGACTCTACTATGAGTCTCGTTGCTTGACCCCCTTTAGAAGAGCAGTGAAACATAACTCAATCTGTTAGACCGAAAAGCAGGCAGCTTCCTAGCTTCTTACTAGGGATAGATCAGTTACAGAGTTGAATTGAGTTGAATCTGATAGGGAAACATTTTATTTGTGTATAAAAAGATTTGCTAAGTTGATGTTCAGGATAAAACCCAGGAAATATATAAATTTTTGCAACATATGGACTGTTACCAATCAATTCTGAGAGATGCTGGGTCACACAAAAGAGAAGGTGCTCACTCGTATTCATAGGCTACAGATTTAGGGATTTAGGAGAGCGGATGTGTTTATTTAATTATATATTTTTGAATGAAACTATTGCATTCTAGTCTAAATTTTAATAAAACGGTTCCTCTTAGGAAGGCATCAGAGGCAATATAAGAAAGGGAAGAGTGTGTGTTCCCCTACCGAGGGGAGAGACACAGCAGCTGCCTTATTCTGGAAAGACATTCATCTGTAGGTTGAATTCTAAGTGGATCCACCTACATCTGCGATCACAGCCGGCACCTGATGCAGGGTGAATGACACACAATGCTACCCAAATGTCACTGCTCAGCCGTGTCCACCAATTAAAACTAATAAACATTCCTCCCCACGCCGAGGATGCGCCGTCAGCCCAGCGAGCAGCAGGGCGCGCGATGGCAGAGCATGATGATAGCAGCAGCGGCCGCGGCAGCCGGAGCCCTGGGCAGCAGGTGTACTTGGCTGGGAGCAGAGAAGGGCACAGCGAAGCGCTGGCATCGCAGGCTCACATATTATGCAGGCAGAGCTGAGTTGTTTACAAATCGAGAGCAGAGGGGATTTGGTTGCAGAGAGAACTGAGCGCAGTGCATTCAGGGCTCAAGGCACCTGAGCGGGGGTTCCGTACCGGTCGAGTGGGTGCCACTCCCTGTAGAAAACAAAACAAAATATACACACACACACAAAACAGGAAAACCACCCTCCCCATTATCCCTCAATGCACATCCTGACGCGGAGCAGAGGCCCAGTTCTGCACGCAGACAAAAACGCCTGATGAGAAACCCAAGGATCTCCGAGGTTGAGGGCCGGCAAGTCTCTCTTGCTCTCGTGTCTAACTTTCCCAAGTGACATGAGTAAGCCAGATGATGGAGCGGACCGGCCTGGACAGAGCTTGCACATAAGAAAGGATACAGAGTCAGACAGGGGCAATACATGGGAAGAAAATAAACCTGCAAGGTCAGGGGCCTGGGAGTCTCAGCCTTCGGCGAGACGTAGGAGCCTTACGCCCTCCTCCACGCTGGACTGAACCGGAAGGACTTTGGAGACTCCCGGCGGCCGCAGAGCGGAGAGTCTGCGTGCGTGGACGTGCGCGCATGCGCGCTCACGTTGCAGGCCGGAGCACGCCGCGCTGGAGCACCGAGCATCCTTCCGACGGAGGCAGCAGGACTGCGCGCCTGTGCTTAATCACACTCAGCAGTGAGCCACCTTGGGTGCGATTTTCCTGGTTTCAGAGTTACTTCTACCAAAGGCAGGGGGAATGTGTCCCCTAGCCCTCTTGTCAGCCTTGCGGCAACCTCTGTCAGTCTGTGTTTTCACCTCTGCTGGTTTCGAGTCTGCTGTCTGGAGGGATCAGTGCTGTCAGTTTTAAATCCTGCTTCTCTCCATGAGGGCTATTATGATATAGGACACCTGAAGGTGTCATTTTCGTGTGGTTAATTAACCTTGAGCCCAGAGGCACAGCAGCCCAGCCCCTTAATTACATTTACGTGTGACCCCGCAAACGCGGGGTGACGAGGGGCCGCCATTACTGCCAGCAGCTCACAGTGCCACCTGTCTGACCATAACCTGGGGATTGTCGTGCAATACTGATGTCTGTCCTCGACATGAATTGTCCTGCGTTCTGAGTTCAGATGGCGAAACTTTGAGTGTCTTGAGTGGAACCTTTTGACTGCTGGATGCGAACACTTGCAGTGGAGAATTTGTACAATTTAAAAAGATCAAAGCAACCTCATCGGCTTCTGTCTGCCACGATTGCATGGCTGAAAGCTGGAAAAATGGACTTGAGATTACGACTGTGGTTGGGAAAACCCGTGGGGGATATGTTTCTGCCTTCTTTGTTTTTTCTCAGATTGAGTCAGTTCCCTCACTGATATCCTAGTTTCAGCCTTTTACACAATTGGAGTGAGCAGAGTCAAGGCCTTCTCCACAAAAAAAGCTGCCAAAGTCATTTGACTCCAGAACGTGGAGTCCTGGCCTGCAGGGATGAGATAGTTTGAGGCTAGGGATGGTGTGGAGGGAGAGGAAAAAGTGACAGACGGCTGTGTTGTCAACTCAGAAAAAGGGAAGAGGAGGAAGGAAGCACAGGATGCAGACTGGACTTTCAAAGCATCACCAGGGAACGTGATCCAGTCGATCAACTGGAGGAGCTAATTCCTGGCTGAGGATTCAGATCACAGGGAGCCAAGGTGAGCCCAGAACACACACACACACATCATGGCTGGTGTGAAACCCAGATGAAGAATTGAGAAAAGGAAAGTGTAAAGTGGAAAGAAACAATAGAGTCTCATGTTATCACAGTGTGTGGTCTCCTTATACCTGTCCCTGTTACACTAAAGGCAGGTTCATCATTTGTTTATTTAAAAACAAACCCAAAACTCATTAGTACTTGCTTGCAGCATTGTGTATTAATAGAAAACAGAAAAAAAAAAAAGAGAGAGAGAGAGAAATTCCTTGTAGTAGGAACTGATCTGATTTTTGGGTTTCCCTTACAACACTGCTGCCAAATTGTTCATCGTTTTCTATTTTGATACTTTCAGTGACCAGCTCCTTTCTGGTTATTGGTGATTTCTGTGTAGTATTTCTGATTGTTTCTTTTGTGTATTCCAATGTGTCCTCTGTAGAGTTTCTACTCATGGGACTCTCATCTGATTCTAAAGCTCTGGAAAGCAAGTCCATCAGTTTAACAGGTGAAAGTTTGTAAAATAATCAAAAAGAAAGTTCATGGCCTATCATTTAACTCTTAAAACTACAGTTCTAAAGTGTACATGCACCACAATTTTCATTGCAGTACTTTTGACAGTAGCCAAGACATGGAAGCCACCTAGATGTCCACTGACAGATGAATGAATGAAGATGTGTTACATATATACAGTGGGATATTACTGAGCATAAAAAGAATGTGTTTGAGTCGGTTCTAGTGAGGTTGGTGAACCTAGAGCCTGTTATATGGAGTGAAGAAAGTCAGAAAGAAAAAAGATATATAATACATTAATGTATATATATGGAATCTAGAAAAATGGCATTAATGAACCTGTTTGCAAGGAAGGAATGGAGATGTAGATAGAATGAATTTATGGGCACAGTGGGAGAGGGACTGTGTGGGATGAATGGAAAAAGGAGAATCTAACATATATGCACTATCCTGTGTAAAATGGGTCATTGCTGGGAAGTTGCTGTATAACACAGGGAGCCCAGTCTGGTGCTCTGTGATGACCTAGGGGGGTGGCAGGTGGGGGAAGTGAGGGAGACTAAGAGGGAAGTGATGTGTGTATGATTATGGTTGATTTGCATTGTTGTATGGCAGAAACCAACATATCATTGTAAAAATTAAAAAGCAAGACGTAATATAAAAATGTTTATAAAAAATAAATGCAAAAATATTTTTCTGGAAATACAAGGAAAAGTAAGATGGGATCTGGGTTCTTCTGCAATGTGAACCCTTGCCCTGGAGACAGGGAGGTACTTATGTCAGTGATCACTGACCAAACTTACCTGCACTTTGGGTGTGTGTTTCAGTGCCCCCAAGGAACAGGGGTGAGTCCCAGGAAGTGCATCAATGGAGAGTTTAAATGCCTCCGGGGGTTGGCAGGGAGAGAGAAGGGGAAACAACCTCTCTTCTTGAGCAGGAACAAAACAGTTCTGAGTTCTCTTCTTAAAGAGGCTAATACTGTGACAAGCTCAGAGTTTTCCCAGGGGGTCCTGAGCTGACTCTACACTTGTGATTACAATTGGCTGTGTGGCATAAAATGGGTTTTATTAAATCAGTAACATTAGCTCTGCTCCAGGAGGAAGTCTGGGAAGAAGGCAGAGAAAAGCTTCTGGTATTAGTTTTGTTTATTTTTTTGACTCTGGTATGATGGAGCCAAAGGAAGAGAGTAGGAGAAATTTGTAACGGTTTTGAGAATCAGAGCAAAATTCTAGATAACTTTATGTTCCCTGTTGGACCTGACAAACTGCGTATGGAATAGTCAAAAAAAAAAAAATAATATTTGCTGACTGGATGCCTGTTATTACTATAAGAGCAAAGTTAATGCTATCATGCCTCTTTTATGAATTGAATTGGCTTTCCTTAAAACTGTAGTTTTATTATATGAATTATTACCAGAAAACACATATCCTGCTTTTACATGCTTTTGTAACTTAACCTTCAAATCTGCCCCTCTCTGTGTTGCAAATGGATCACGTAGAGATAGTCATTTTGTTTAATTTTAAGAGTATAGAATGTTAAATTACACGTGGTTTATCCCAAGGAAATTCACGAGGAGTCATAAATCACCATGTAACATAGCACATTGTGGTCATTACGGGGATAAAACACTGTAAACCTTTTCTAATAATGTGCAGATCTCCCAAATGAATTATCCTATTGACACAACTAGGGCCACAGCAGGAAATAATTGTTCTCAACAGTTATGCATCCCCTAGAACAGAGGGGAAATCTTACACTGAAATCCTGCCTGAAAGCTCAAACCACACTGATTGTGGTGTTGGCTCTTAGTTTATTTAATTGTTTTAAAGGAGAAATACCATCCATACCTCTAGGGATTCTAAAGCAAGATTTTCCTTTATAATTAGATGATAGAGTTAACACATTTTAAATAATCTTAATTTGTACTTTCAAAACACTTCTGATGATCCTCAGGTTCTTAAACATTAAAATTATATTAAGGCTGGACCTTCTGATGAGCATCAAATCATCACAGCTCTGATTCAAAGACAGCTGCTGCTGCTGCTGCTGCTGCTAAGTCGCTTCAGTCGTGTCCAAGTCTGTGCAACCCCATAGGCGGCAGCCCACCAGGCTCCCCAGTCCCTGGGATTCTCCAGGCAAGAACACTGGAGTGGGTTGCCATTTCTTTCTCCATTGCATGAAAGTGAAAAGTGAACGTGAAGTCGCTCAGTCCTGCCGGACTCTTAGTGACCCCATGGACTGCAGCCCACCAGTCTCCTCCGTCCATGGGATTTTCCAGGTGAGAGGACTGGAGTGCAAGGCTGAGGAAATTTGTCTCTAAAAAATGCTGCTTTGTATCTTCCAATTGTTTCCCCAAATAGTCTTTGTACCTTTTAAAACAGTGAGTTTTTTTTAGTTCCCCACTTATACAAACAGTGATTCACAAGGGAATGTTTTCAGGCTTTAGAAGTGTGAAGAAATCATAAAAAGCAGTTTATCACTGAAAAATTAGCCCCTAGTTCAGAGTAAAACATCTTTAATTGTTTTTAATTATGAAAATTAAATAATTCTGTACCAGATATTGAACACTGTAGAAAGGAACAGGGGGAGCCCTCCTCCTGGAAAACTGTAATTTAGAAATTGCCCTGAATACTTGTTTTAAGGAGGTGAAAGAATGATTATCTTACATACCAAGTCCTGCAGCCACGAGCAATCACAATGGTTCACAAATACAGTTTCACTGTAGCTGATATACAGCTGTTTGCTGGCATCTTTTGGAATTATTTTACCTCTTTAATAATGTAAGGTCCTCGTGGGACTTAATTTCTGCCTTAAATAATTCATAATGCATGCTTTGTATTAAATGAACAATTTTAATGAGAAAACCATATCTGTTTGACTGGGGAATAACTGTTGATTCGATTTGAATGTTATTTTGAATGAACTAGCATTGGACTAACAAGATTTCACTATATTGTTTTCTCATTTATATCCTAGCCTTATTGTTTAGCCATAATTATTTATCTTACATCATAGCAAATTGAGAAAGTGACAAGAAATTGTGAGAATGAACTTTAGACTAAATGATGGAAAACATGCATGGGGCAGACATTGAAGAAACTGTATAACATGCAAGCATGTGCTTGTTTAATTGGATATCTTTTCAGTTCTCTCTAACCTTGAGATCTTGTAAGTGATAGCTGTGTATCAGGTCTATTACTCAGTGTGAAAAAAACAATGAGGTTCATAGCATTAACCCACTCTTATTTGAGCTATCAGTCAAAAATTTTACACTTATTTGTGAATTTATTGTGAATTTATTTAATAATGGAATTAATACAACAGAAAATATAGTAAAGGATGCATAATGCAGAATTAGGAGCAACAATGAAAGTGAAAGTCACTCAGTCGTTTACAACTCTTTGCGACCCCGTGGAGTCTTTGTGACCCCATGGAGTGTACAGTCCATGGAATTCTCCAGGTCAGAATGCTGGAGTGGGTAGCCTTTCCCTTCTCCAGGGTATCTTTCCAACCCAGGGACTGAATCCAGGTCTCCTGCATTGCAGGCAGATTCTTTATTAGCTGAGCCACAAGGGAAGTCCAATAATACTGGAGTGGGTAGCCTATCTTTTCTCCAGCAAATCTTGCCGACCCAGGTGGCTCAGCTGGCAAAGAATCCGCCTGCAGTCTGAGAGACCTGGGTTCATCCCCTGGGTTGGGAAGATGCCCTGGAGAAGGGAAAGGCCCACTCCAGTATTCTGGCCTGGAGAATTCTGTGAACTGTATAGTCTGTGTGGTCACAAAAAGTTGGACATGACTGAGCGACATTCACTTCACTTCACTTCTCCTGCATTGCAGGTGGATTCTTTACCAACTGAGCTATCAGGGAAGGAGGAACAATAGAAATAGAATAACTGTAAAATCCAGAGAACAAAAATGTATGTTTTTGTGCAACTAGCACCTAGGACAGTGCTTCTTACATAGCTGGTACCCAATAGATAATATGTTAAATGAATGAGAAGTGGACAAAAAGTAAACTATTAAAGGAAGCATTCATAATGTGCTAAAACTCTGATTACTAAGTACTATTAAATGATCAGTAACCATGTGCAGACACTGATCAAAGTGTTGGACACGAGGAATGGAATATTTCCTGCTATATTAGTAAACAAGGATGTCAAGGGCAAAAGTGATTGTAGACCTCCAACATGAGTCAATGAGCCCTGACAAATCTCAGGAAGGAAAAGAATATTTGCCGTTTACCAGCCATCAGACTACAGCCACTCCTTGCGGCCACTCCCAGTGGTGAGTCCTGAGGAACTCAGGATGTGAAAACACAGGATACTGGCCCCAGACAGATGAGGTGCATATCAAAGGAAGTATTTCAGTGAAGCCAGATTCTTGCATTTTCTCATGTATAAAAAAGTGCAAACTTCCTTAACTTTAAGGATCTAGTTTTAATTAATAATAATCTTTCGATGATCAGACTACCTGCCCTTATTTATAAAACTTCTATACAAATTAGCTCCCCTTCCCACCTCCTCAGAGAAGTTCTCTCAGGGTTACCTGAGATGCTATCTCCTGAGCCTGAAGTCTTAAAAATTTCCACCAAATAAAACATAACTCTTAACTTTTAGGTTATGAATATTTTTAAGTAGATATACATGCATTAATGTGTCTGTGTGTGTGTTATGCATTAATGTGTGTGTGTGTTAGTCAGTCATGCACAACTTGTTGTGACCCCATGGACTGTAGCCCACCAGGCTCTTCTCTGTCCATGGAATTTTCCAGGCAAGAACCATTCCCTTCTCCAGGGGACCTTCCCAACCCAGAGGTCAAACCCAGATCTCATGCATTGCAGATAGAATCTTTACCATCTAAGCCACAGGACTTGGCTTTTGCATGAAATCTCTCATACAAATGCTTGAAGATGCAAATCTCCTCAGGACTCATGATTGAAGTTGGACATATTCTTGATGGTGCAAATAGAAATGATTCTTATTAATACCAGACCATTCTTATGAATACCAGACCAAAGGCTCTTCTGCTTAGCTCTTGATTTCACAGCTTAAAGTATGAGGAGAACATGAATACAACCAATTGAAGTGTCTGTGGCTTATTAAAAACCTACACAGGTAGATTCAGACAGCATCATTTTACTAAGATGTCACTGTCTTCATCTCTCAATACTTATAAGGTATCACAAAAAAGAAAACACAGTCCACATTTTGAAGTTGTTTATATACTATTAGAAATACAGAATGACACATGCAGAAAAGACTCAAGAACATTTACAAAGCACCTTATTGATGATTTCAGTCTCCTACCTGGTTGATGTTGATTGGGAATTAAAACTGCTGTACATTTCTCAAAGTTGACAATTTAAATATGGAAACTAGAGGTTGAAAGGAGGTCTATATTGAATTATAAATGTATATGTTTTAACTAAACAAAGGTAAACCAAAACCTTAACTATTAGATATGAACACAGCTGGTTTGTATTATGTGTATGCATATAAATATATGTGCTAAGTCAT
Organism: Oreotragus oreotragus; assembly: GCA_006410675.1. Classification (NCBI taxonomy): domain Eukaryota; kingdom Metazoa; phylum Chordata; class Mammalia; order Artiodactyla; family Bovidae; genus Oreotragus; species Oreotragus oreotragus. Next base: position 126 of record SJYX01009383.1, on the reverse strand, counting down.
TTCAGTCATGTTCTACTCTTTGCGACCCTACGGACTGTAGCCCACCAGGTTCCTCTGTCCATACGGTTCTCCAGGCAAGAATGGAGTGGGTTGCCATGACCACCTCCGGGGAATCTTCCTAACCCA
>SJYX01009382.1:0-13983 GCA_006410675.1 Oreotragus oreotragus | reverse complement strand
TATCTGCCTGCAATGCAGGAGACCTGGGTTTGATACCTGGGTTGGGAAGATTCCCTGGAGAAGGGTATGGCAACCCACTCCAGTATTCTTGCTTGGAGAATCCCAAGGGCAGAGGAGCCAGACAGGCTACAGTTCTTGGGTTGCACAGAGTCGGACACAACTAAGCACAGCACAGTGCTAAAGAATCCGCCTGCCAAGGCAGGAGACACAAGTGATCCTTGAATCAATAAGATCCACTGGAGAAGGAAATGGTAACCCATTCCAGTATTCTTGCCTGGAAAACTCCATAGACAAAGGAGACTGGTGGGCTACAGTGCATGGGGTCACAAAGACTCGGACACACCTGAGCGATTGAGCACAAGATTTCCCCCAGCTCTCACTCTTCCCACAGAAACTATGTTCATCCCTCCTGGCTTCTGCCTCCTCCTCTGTCCCCTGTGTTTATTCAGCACACACTAGGCTCCACATTGGGCACCATCCTCCAGCACACCACCTTAGAAGGAGACTTGGGGAAAGTCTGCAGAGAGGCTGTTAAAGGTCAAATACTAGAGGCAGAGGAGACTCAAACCACTGGAGTGTTTAGAAATTAGTCACAGACTTATTCTCATGAGTGAAAGAGATATTTTTTTCCTTATAAGATTTCAAAGTAGTGATAAAGTGGAAAGAGAGAAAAGTAGTTAATGTTACCAAAAAAGGGCTGCTGCCCAGTATGGATAGAAGCAAACTCTATGGCACTGGCTTTTGAGAAAAAAAGGCTTTATTTTGAGATTGAGGAAAGGCTCTCTCATCTGTCTCCCTGATCTGGGGTATGATCCCTCTATTCTGAGTTAGGGAGGAGACGCTTTCTTATTTCTCCATGCTATTCTTTGGAACTCTGGATTTAAATGGGTATATCTTTCCTTTTCTCCTTTGCTTTTCCCTCCCTTTCTTTTCTCAGCTATTTGTAAGGCCTCCTCAGACAACCATTTTGTTTTCTTGCATTTCTTTTTCTTGGAGATGGTCTTCATCCCTGTCTCTTGTACAATGTCACAAACCTCTGTCCATAGTTCATCAGGTACTCTGTCTATCAGATCTAATCCCTTGAATCTATTTATCACTTCTACTGTATAATTGTAAGGGATGTGATTTAGGTCATATCTGAATGGTCTAGTGGTTTTCCCTACTTTCTTCAATTTAGTCTGAATTTGGCAATAAAGAATTCATGATCTGAGCCACAATCAGCTCCCGATCTTGTTTTTGCTGACTGTATAAAGCTTCTCCATCTTTGGCTGCAAAGAATATAATTAATCTGACTTTGGTGTTGACCATCTGATGATGTCCATATATAGAGTCTTCTCTTGTGTTGTTGGAAGAGGGTGTTTGCTATGACCAGTGCTCTGAATGGTCTAGTGGTTTTCCCTACTTTCTTCAATTTAGTCTGAATTTGGCAATAAAGAATTCATGATCTGAGCCACAATCAGCTCCCGATCTTGTTTTTGCCGACTGTATAAAGCTTCTCCATCTTTGGCTGCAAAGAATATAATTAATCTGACTTTGGTGTTGACCATCTGATGATGTCCATATATAGAGTCTTCTCTTGTGTTGTTGGAAGAGGGTGTTTGCTATGACCAGTGCGTTCTCTTCGCAAAACACTATGAGCCTTTGCCCTGCTTCATTCTGTACTCCAAGGCCAAATTTGTCTGCTACTCCAGGTGTTTCTCGACTTCCTATTTTTGCATTCCAGTGCCCTGGAATGAAATGAAAAGGACATCTTTTTGGGGGGTGTTAGTTCTAAAAGGTTTTGTAGGTCTTCATAGAATCATTCAACTTCAGCTTCTTCAGTGTTACTGATCAGGGCATAGACTTGGATTACTGTGATATTGAATGGTTTGCCTTGGAAACAAACAGAGATCATTCTGTCATTTTTGAGATTGCATCCAAGTACTGCATTTCAAACTCTTTTGTTGACTATGATGGCTACTCCATCTCTTCTAAGGGATTCTTGCCCACAGTAATAGATATGATGATCATCTGAGTTAAATTCACCTATTCCAGTCTATTTTAGTTTGCTGATTCCTAAAACATCGATGTTCACTCTTGCCATCTCCTGTTTGACCACTTTCAATTTGCCTTGATTCATGGATCTAACATTCCAAGTTCCTATGCAATATTGCTCTTTAGAAGCATCAGACTTTGCTTCTATCATCGGTATTGTGATAGAATAGTATTGTGATGAGGACTCTGTGTGTGTGTCAGTGTGTATGAACCAGTCAGCATAAACCATTAACCAAATTTTGGCTCAAAGAGGAATAATTTTAAGAAGTTTGAACATAGATTCAAGAATAGGACTTAACTAGAGCTGAATGTTCTAATAGGAAAGTTTAGAAACAGACCATAAATTTAAAAGGATGTAGTAGGTATGCCTTTTTAATTTTCTGATGCTTTGATATCTTGAGGGTTTGCTGTCCTAGCAAGGTGAACTAATTCCTAGAAATGAAAACAACTTTCCTGGAACACATGTTTCATAAGCAAACCAACACTCCAGAGCTCACACCCCCAAACACCTCCTTATAAGAGTCTCACATGCCTGCATACTCTGTTGCTCAGTTACATCTGACTCTTTGTGACTTCATGGACTATAACCCGCCAGGCTCCCCTGTCCATGGAATTCTCCAAGCAAGACTACTAGAGTGGGTTGCCATTTCCTTCTCCAGGGAATCTTCCTAACCCAGGGATCAAACCTACATCTCCTGCTTTGGCAGGCAAATTATTTACCACTGAGCCACCTGGGAAGTTCCAGGGCTCTCACATGCAGGCCATTATTCTCCTATCCTAAGAACATGGGGCCAAATATCGGACAACTAGGGACAGCTTCTGGAGAAGGCAATGGCACCCTACTCCAGTACTCTTGCTTGGAGAATCCCATGGATGGAGGAGCCTGGTGGGCTGCAGTCTATGGGGTCACAAAGAGTTGGACACGACTGAGCGACTTCCCTTTCATTTTTCACTTTCATGTATTGGAGAAGGAAATGGCAACCCACTCCAGTGTTCTTGCCTGGAGAATCCCAGGGACAGAGGAGCCTGATGGGCTGTCATCTATGGGGTCGCACAGAGTTGGACATGACTGAAGTGACTTAGCAGCAGCATCAGCTTAGCAGGGACAGCTTCTGTGCCTCAGAACCCACTGAGATTATTCAAACTAGCCAATCCTAAAACTATTTATCNAATGGCAACCCACTCCAGTGTTCTTGCCTGGAGAATCCCAGGGACAGAGGAGCCTGATGGGCTGTCATCTATGGGGTCGCACAGAGTTGGACATGACTGAAGTGACTTAGCAGCAGCATCAGCTTAGCAGGGACAGCTTCTGTGCCTCAGAACCCACTGAGATTATTCAAACTAGCCAATCCTAAAACTATTTATCCTACCTGATCCATCCCTTTCCATGGAAACTTCAGTAAAAGCCCTTGGCATGTTTCCTTCTCACTCCTTTACTTCTTGAGTGACCCTAATGCTTCCCAGCATAGCCCTGTGTGGCTTGGTATGTCTCCTATTTCTAAGGATTTATGAGTATAAAAAAGTTTACTCCTTCTAGATCAAAAATGTTAGAAAAAGGATGCAAATTTTTCAAAAGGCAAAACTTAAATTTGTCACATGCCAGCCACAATTTACATGCTGTTGCAACATTTAGTTATTACATTGCATTTACAATGTTAATATAGCATTCAGTTATTAAAAGTAATCTAGAGATGATTTTAAATATATAGGAAATTATGCATCGGTTATATGCAAATCCTATATACCATTTTGTATAAGACACGTGAGCACCCTCAGGTTTTGGTATCCCCAAGGTATCCTAGAAAGTGAAAGAAAGTGAAAGTGAAGTCGCTCAGTCATGTCTGACTCTTTGCGACCCCATAGACTGTAGCTTATGAGATTCCTCCATCCATGGAATTTTCCAAGCAAGAGTACTGGAGTGGGTTGCCATTTCCTTCTCCAGGGTATCTTTCAGACCCAGGGATCGAACCTGGGTCTCCTGCATTGCAAACAGATGCTTTTACTGTGTAAGCCACCAGGGAAGCCATCCTGGAACTAAACCCCAAAGATATGGAGGGACTGATATACAAACTCTCCAATGAAACATACGAATAAATCTTCATAACTTTAGATTTAACAATGGTCCTTAAATCTGACACCAAAGCAAAAACAACAATGAAAAATTCCTTCATGACAGTCATTTCCATATCTGTATGTATTACCAAGGTCTGATTAAAGAAAATCCTGGATACCCTTAACACAAAGAGTCACACAAGTACACCACTGTCACAAAAGTAGGAATGAGACAGAAATAATATTTAGAAAACCAACCTGCTCAAGACAAACATACATCACACTGGAATGAGAAATTCATGCATGAGGTTTTGGGGAAAAGCTACACTTCTTATTCTCTGCCTGGTAGGTTTACCATATCTATTGAGCCCACACAAGTTTCTGTCCCTTGTAAAAGTATCTTGCTGCTGCTGCTAAGTCACGTTAGTTGTGTCCGACTCTGTGTGACCCCATAGACACCAGCCCACCAGGCTCCTCCATCCATGGGATTTCCCAGGCAAGAGTACTGGAGTGGGGTGTCATTGCCTTCTCAGAAAAATATCTTAAGGTATCAAAATAAGACAGAATCATTTAAGTCACAAGCTCTTCGGAATAGCCATTGTCAGGACTCATAGGCTCATTTGAAACTAATGAGTTTCGAGGGTCTCCCAGTGCTCTGCACACAGGAAACAGTTATTAAGTGTTTGTTTAATGAATAGATGACAATGGATCTAGGTAAACACCTGCCCACCTATGCTGCAGTGTGAGAAGGGATGTGATGAAACTAGTACGGTGGAATCAGGTAGGAAGGACTGATTTAATCTTTATTCATGCTCCATCCCAAGGCTTTCCTTTTCTGCTCCTTTGATGCTGGTCTCTCGTTCCCTTCACCCTGAAGGCCCCTGAGTCCCAGTGTACCCAGAAACAGGAAGAGAGGATGAAATCAGACACAACAGCCACCCCTTCCTGCCTTTCATGAGTCTCACCTCACAGCTTTACTAAAGAAGGGAGTTGAAAGTAATCATTAAAATGAGTTTTAGGGATTACACTTGGATTTCATTTATTCTTTCTCACTCCTTTTCCCTACCGGCAAAAATAATGAGTTGCTAGTATTTTTATTCTCAGAAATTCAATGAAGTTCTGAACTCTAAGGAACATATATTCCCTCAGAATTAGAAGAATATTATCAGATAAATTGTCCAAAGAAGGATGTGCCAAAAGTTAAATTTCTGAGGCAAGCTTGATTTATCTCAATACAATAGAATATTATACTTACATAAAATATTCATACCATTAGGGAGAAAATTGTATTGAACTTGGAGCAGTTTAGACTCTGAGGAAGAAGTCCTGAAAAATTACATTATGAAAATGTTTCTCTCTTAGGGTTTTGAAATTCATATAAAACTTTGAGAAGAGATATGCTTCTAAACTTTCTGGAGGGTGTTTTCAATTACACAGATACTTTAAGACCACAAACAAGTGATCTAAGGAGTTAACAGTAAACCTGTTTACTATCAAAAGTGAACAGACAATCCTATAGCTGCCATAATGTTTTAATCTAAAATTAGCAATGAGAGGTTTTTTTTCTTTGCTGCTTCATGTATGTGTTCATATAATATTTTTAAAAGTATACAATTAAATTACAGTTATGAATCAGCTTTGTATTTCTAAAGGAAAGATCATTGCAAAAAATCTGTCCCTTAAGATCCATTTAATTTGTGCATCTGGCACAAAGCAGGTGTTCAATAAACACTTAATACAAAAATGAAAAGAATGAATGAGTGAATGAATCTTTTCTATATGTTCACAAACCATCTGCTTAATATCCTAGAATGTTCTTAGGAAGATTTGTTGTATTTACAGGTTTCTAGTTACTGAAAATTAGGCAATATTTATCATTCTTATATTATGTCATAGATTTCTAACACTGTTTCTTCAATTTTGTTCCTGAGGTATGACTGTCTCTTAGGGAGTTTATTTATTAAGCACTTCTTTAATGAAATGAGTTAATGATGAGTCTCAGATGACAATTCTTCTTTGAGTTAAGACAGACACAGTGATTCACCAGTTTTCCATTTGTGATATGCACAGGGCAGAGGGGAACTACAGAAGCAGGAAGGTGAATGAGTATAGTCTGAAAACGTCTGTATTAAAAAGTGTTATTTTATTCATCATAAAAGATTATAATGTTGACCATACAGTACCCAAATCATTGAGAAGAATGCCTCCTTTATGTGTTGCATTGTTCCTAATTATTACACTGAAGTTAATTTCTCACATTAAATAATAATGTCCACTAATCTTAATAGCAAAAAGCAAAGAAAGACGAGAAACAGCAAGACTGTCTCACTGAGGTTGCTATGGGGACAGAATCAAGTCAGAGGCAGGTTCTGTGATATGTACATGAGATGCCAATTAGGAGAGTGCCTGCCACTCCTACCCTCTCCCGTTACCTCCCAGCAGCTCTCTGTTCTCAGGGCTGGCTCAAGCCTTCTCCCCTGTTGTGTAGAATTATAAGCAACAGATGAAAAGAAACTACTGGTACTGGGGCAGTAGGCAGATTCAGAGTCTGTGAAGGAGGCAAGTAGCCAATGGAAGGAAAACAACTGACCTGTGGACAAAAGAGAAGTTTCAGCAGTAATGGTGCTCAAAAGGAAAAGACACTTGGTCTTTGGAAAGACCAGTGCTGCTGCTGCTGCTGCTAAGTCACTTCAGTCGTGTCCGACTCTGTGTGACCCCATACACGGCAGCCCACCAGGCTCCCCCATCCCTGGGATTCTCCAGACAAGAATACTGGAGTGGGTTGCCATTTCCTTCTCCAGTGCATGAAAGAGAAAAGTGAAAGTGAAGTCACTCAGTCTGTCTGACTGTTAGCGACCCCATGGACTGCAGCCCACCAGGCTACTCCGTCCATTGGATTTTCCAGGCAAGAGTACTGGGGTGGGGTGCCATTGCCTTCCCCAGGAAACACCAATATGGAATCATAATCAGTTTCTTACTTTTATCAGTGAGAAATCATCCTTATCAACTGTATTTCTTTGATAGCTTCCTCAACACGTCAGTAAATGAGTATTCAAGCTACATGAGTAAGGATTCAACCCAGAGCAGCATTATTCATTCTCTATTGTTTCTTGTTTAATTCTTCAGTAATTGACCATCTATTAAGTGCTCATAATTCCTAGTAAAGAATTATTTAGATGGGTATGGTGATCCATAACATTCTTTTATGTGCTGTGTGCTAAGCCACTTCACTCGTGTCTGACTCTGTGATCCTATGGACCATAGCTCCGCCAGGCTCTCTGTCAATGGGATTCTCCAGGCAAGAATACTGGAGTGGCTTGCCATGTCCCCCTCCAGGAGATCTTCCCGAGCCTGTGTCTCTCACAGCTCCTACATTGGTTGGTGGGTTCTTTACCACTAGCACCACCTGGGAAACCCACATATACATGCGAGCATATGTACGTGTGGGTGTGGATACTTCCCACCCTATGTGTATGCAATTCACCCTTTTCTACACATTGACTTATCTAGTATTCAGAACCACCTGTGTACTTTAGGACATGAATTTAAATATATACCAATATCTTATATTTGGAGAGGTTTTTTGAGAGTACTGCTGCCAGAGTTGAGCTAGACAACAAGCTAGCTATAATTCCTCCCTAGCAGAGCAAACAAATTTCCCTTAAATCTTTCAGGACCTAAATTGCATTTTGGTTTCTCACAGACTCAGTATAACAAATGCTTAGTCCCTTCCCATCGTCTCATCTTTCCTTTCTCCCCCTGCAGTCAGTGCTTTATTTATCTGTCAGTAGCAGTGCATGTCCTAACTCACAATGATGCTTCCCTACATTTTCCCTCAGTCGAAACGCTCTTTGGAGACATTCCTTGAACTTCCCCTTTGATTTCTTTATTGCATTTCCTCTGAAGTCGTATTGTCAGCTATTTCTTCCTGGTCCTCCTTATTGAGGTCTCCTTGAGAACATTCTATTCTGGAGGTGGGGAGAGAAGGACCGCCTTTCCTGATGTCCTGTCTTCCCTGTTTTCCCCCTGCCATCCTCTCGCCTCACTCCCTCCTCCCCTACAATGCTCACACAAGTCCATTTTCACTAAGACAGGCCCATTCGTCTCCTTCCGCGGCAGGACCTAGCTGTTCACCTCCCCTGCCTGTGATTTCCCTGCTTTATGTATCTTTCGCCTCGNCCTACAATGCTCACACAAGTCCATTTTCACTAAGACAGGCCCATTCGTCTCCTTCCGCGGCAGGACCTAGCTGTTCACCTCCCCTGCCTGTGATTTCCCTGCTTTATGTATCTTTCGCCTCGGCTGGTTCTTGTTCTTCAGCAGTCTTTTCCATCTACAGCCTGAAATCCACTTTCTCTATTTTCTTCCCACGTCTGCCTAGCAATGCTTTTCAAAGCCTCACTCCTTGCTACAGCCACATTCACTGGGGCAGGTGTGACCAGCTCAATGGCTTTCTATCTCCTTTCATTCTGATCCTGTGGGGCTGCCTTCTTCCTATGCTGTTATGCTCTCCATGCATTTTGCATGGCTGTGGCCTTTCTGATTACAAAAGTGACAGACAATTCACTTTCTAAAGAAGGCCCAGAGGTGCCTTATTCCCCACACATAGAGCCCTGGCCTGACTGCCTGTTATATTCAGATGTTTTTTTAAGCTATAGGGGGCTTTTGGCTCTTTTCTGTAAAAGCTAAATCTGTAGTATAATTAAAAAGTCACACTTGGTAGATACTGAGCCCTATGCTCCCCTATTTCAAACTCACAGGGTCCATTGAAATCTTAAATTTTCAGGCTGTTTTCCTAAGAATTAATGACAAATATGACTCCAGAAATTTTAACTTTTAGGGGAATAGAAGATTGGGGCACTGGAGCATTGCATAACTTTTACTTAAAGTAATATAAATAAGGTAGAATATAAGGTGGATTTTGAAGAGTTTCTCAGATCTCCCCTAAATTCCCAGCCCTACTGTGTGTAATATTTTCCTGCCACATGAAATCCATTAGTCTGTTTTGACAGTGCTCCAGTGTCGCTTCCCTATCATAGGTATAAATAAAGCACAGGAGTCAGCAAATCATGACCTATGGGCCATATCTGGCCCACCATCTGCTTTTGTAAATAAAGATTTATTGGAACAGAGTCATGTTCATTTGCTTATGTACTGTTTATGGCTGCTTTTACAAGAGCAGTGTAATGTGGTCATGACAGAGATCATACAGCCCACTGTATTTGTCAGGATTCTGTAGAGAAATAAGACCACTAAGATATATAGATACATAAAGGGGAAATTTATTACGAGAATTATGAGAATTTGTTCACATATTTATGGAAGCTAACAAGTAACATACTCTGCTGTCTACAAGCTAAAGAACATGAAAGCCAGTGGTGTTGTTCAGTCTTAGTCCAAAGACCTGAGAATCAGCGAAGCCAATGGTGTGATGCCCAGTCTGAGGCCAAAGGCTTGAGAACCCTGGGGGAAGTAAGTCCTGGTATAAAGTCTTGGAGACCAATGACCAAAACTAAGAGCTCTAAAGTCAAAGGGCTTCCCTGGTGGCTCAGACAGTAAAGAATCTGCCTGAAATATAGGAGACCTGGGATAGATCCTGGACTTGGGAAGATCTTCTGGGGGAAGGCATGACAACCCACTTCAGTATTCTTGCCTGGAAAAACCCCATGGACAAAGGAGCCTGGTGGGCTACAGTCCATGTTACAAAGAGCTGGACACAACTGAAGTGACTAAGCACAGCACACACTAAAGTCGAAGGACAAGAGAAGATGGATGTCCAAAGTCAAGACAGAAAGAGAGAATTTGCCCTTTCTCCTTTTGGTTCCACCTTGGTCTCAATAGATTGGTTGATGTCTGTCTACATCACCTAGGGTTATCTTCTTTCCTCGATTGACTGGGTTAAATGTTAATCTTTTCTGGAAAAGCTCTCATGAGCACAACCAGAAATAATGTTTCACCAGATATTTGGCATCCCTTAGCCCAGACCAGTTGACATAGAAAATTAACTATCACACCCACAAAGTTCCTTTACAAAGTTTGTTCAACTTGATAAAGTGTCAAGAATTTGCTTTACTTTATCTTCTTGTCATTAACTTGATTTTTCATCCCAATTCTATTTCTTCCTTTTTTCCTGGTTAATCTAAAAAATCATACTTTCCAGCTCTTCTAACTCTGTATTCCATTTAATCATGCTCTTGATACATTCACTGAAATCTCACACAACATAATGGATGCAGTCTTGGTACACTTTCTCTTGGTAAAGCCATTAGAATCAATCTGACTTCTCTGTTTCTTGAAAGATTCACATCAAAATACTTTATATGTGGGATGTTGGTTACTGAAGATAGCATTCACTGAATAGTCATCATTTTGTGCTGGGTGGTTGTCTGCCATCCTTATCAAGTTGATTTCTGTGCTCCATAATTTTTAATATGCTTTCTTCATGTATTTCTTTCTTCTACATCAAATGCTATAGAACCTATGGGAAATAGCAAACCAAGATCATTTTATTTCTTCCACTTTTGCCTCTATCTTGCTATTTTTATATTTTTTAATTCCTTCTTTTACCCTGCCCCATTTATCCTGTTTTCAGCTACCACTGACCCTGACCTACTAGGGACTACAATTGGGAATGGGTAACTTATCTCCCACAATAGCTCCAGTTTCTATTACTCTCTTGTGTCCTTTGATCATTAAAGTCTACATGATTTATGCCTTCTCCATATACTTGTCATCACTCTTCCTATGCTGTCCTCTGGTGCAGTTGACTGAATTGCTACCTTAACTCTTATAACTTTTTCCTCCTCTTTTTACCTTTCTTATTTATAGTGGCTTCTTTTAAGCATGTGCTACTCAGCTATGGTTTTTCAAGTAGTCAAGTACGGATATAAGAGTTGGATGATAAAGAAGGTTGGGCACTGAAGAACTGATGTTTTGAAACTGTAGTGTTGGAGAAGACTCTTAAGAGTCCCTTCAACTGCAAGGAGATAAAACCAGTCTATCCTAAAGGAAATCAACCCTAAATATTCATTGGAAGGACTGATGCTGAAGCTGAAGCTCCAATACTTTGGCCACCTGATATGAAGAGCCAACTCATTGGAAAAGACCCTGATCTTGGGAAAGATAGAAGGCAGGAGGAAAAGGGGATGACAGGGGACAAGATTGTTTGATGGCATCACCAGCTCTATGGACATGAGTTTGAGTGAGCTCCAGGAGCTGGTGAAGGACAGGGAAGCCTGGCATGTTGCAGTTCATGGGGTTGCAAATAGTTGGATTCGACTGAGCAAATGGACAAAACTCATTCCTGAGGAAACAATAACTACCATCTGCATTAATTTCAAGAAGTGATATGTCACCATTTACAGGTACTGAAAAACTAAGAGACTAATTGAAACATTTAAAGTGAACACTGATTTTTTTTTTTTTCATTTTTACAAATTCCACTAGGAAGTATCCCTCAGAAGAGAAGGGAGGAGGGAGAAAAATGTGAGGACTCCCTAATGTGTGCCAAGCACTTCTGGATGCTTGCAATAGCATTATTGGATATATTTCCCACTACAATCCTGTAAGACCAAAATTATTGCTTCTGTTGAGGGCATAGAGAAGTAAGAAACTTGCCTCAGGCTACACAGTAAGGTTACATTTCAGGGATTTGATATCACAGATGTCTGACTCCAAAGCCCATGATTTTTATACTGCAGCACATTCTTTTCAGTGTTGCTTACTTTTTATAAAATGTGTCTGTCTTGTTTCTGAAATAGGACAGAAACAAAGCTCCATCCATTTTATTAGCTATCATAGAATTTAGGAATGATTCCCACACTTTGAAATTACACATGAATTATCTGTGGATTAGCTGTCTTGGCTGCTGGAACAATTTAGGTGCTTGTGTTGCTGTGTTACATTGCTTCAAGCAAAGAAACATATGAAACAATCAACAGCAATAAAAACAACACTGAAAAACAATGATAACATTTCAGTTTGGATACCAGCCAGAAAGCCATGACACATTCAAACTGGATATGTGGTGAGAGTTTAATTAAGGAAACTTAACAAGATTCATAAAAGTTGAGTTTGAACAATGCATAGGTTGGTCAAATCAGGCATATATTAATCAGAGATGGTTTTCAGGTTCAATAATATAGACATTCACAAGACACAGAAGAAGCAGAACCATCCAGGACATCAATTCTCATGTCCCATATCCTTACTTCCTAGGCTGAGCTTGCATTCCCTGGTTCAGGTTGAAGGATGATATTTTGAAATGAGCTATCTGTTCAAACAACAAGGAACATTCAAGGTTATGAACCATTTTCATTTGCTTCCTAGATAGTTCCATAACTTACCTTATATCTTCAGGGTGCTATGCCCAATAAACGCTTAGATTCTAGGTTTGTTTATCTGAGGTCATCCTCCACCATCATGCTTAAAGCATTTACAATATTTGTCTGTCAAGAGACATGTCTACCTGATGATTAGAACAAATCTTCTGTTTTATCCAGGAAAATCTTGAGAGACAGAAATAGATCAGAAGCCACCTGCTTAATTCCTTCCTTGCCCCAAACTAGCAAGGAGGGGGTATTAATTATCCTTAGGGCAAAAGAACATGTAGAAGGAACTGGAGGAGTGGCAGTCTTCATGAGAGGGCTGCAATAACCTGGCAGGGAGAGAACAGGAATAAACACACATAACTTCTTCATACCCTCAACCCTCTAACAACTGCCTCCCTTTGACCCAAATCAGCTAGACACTAGGGAACAAGGAATCCTGCTCCTACTGACCATACATGCCTCTGGGCACAAAATAGGATGGAGAAAGGTAATGAGTATATCCAGATATGAAACAGAAGTAATCCCTATACAGAAATACTGGGAAATTAAAATGTGTAATAAGTGGTAAACTCTTACTAAATTCTATTAAATTAGAAAATCAAGTTAACAATCTATAAAGATATACTTCTAATTTTGTGTTAAGGGGATTTTACAACTTTTTACTATGACTCAGATGAGAGCTGTTTCTGAGCTAGGTCACCTTAATCCAGCCTGTTGCCATTTGAGTGCTGTAATTATTAAAGAAGTAGAAGCTAGTCTCCTCCTCTAAAACACCTTAATATATGGTGAGTTAAAAGGAAAGATATAAGCATCTGAATGCAGAGCTCCAAAGAATACCAAGAAGAGATAAGAAAGTCTTCTTACAGCAATCAATGCAAAAAATAGAGGAAAAGAACAGAATGGGAAAGACTAGAGATCTCTTCAAGAAAATTAGAGATACCAAGGGAACTTTTCATGCAAAGATGGGCTCGATAAAGGATAGAAATAGTATGGACCTAACAGAAGCAGAAGATATTAAGAAGAGGTGGCAAGAACACACGGAAGAACTGTACAAAAAAGATCTTCATGACCCAGATAATTATGAGGATGTGATCACTAATCTAGAGCCAGACATCTTGGAATGTGAAGTCAAATGGGCCTTAGAAAGCATCACTACAAACAAAACTAGTGGAGGTGATGGAATTCCAGTTGAGCTGTTTCAAATCCTGAAAGATGATGCTGTGAAAGTGCTGCACTCAGTATGCCAGCAAATTTGGAAAAACTCAGCAGTGGCCACAGGACTGGAAAAAGGTCAGTTTTCATTCCAATCCCAAAGAAAGGCAATGCCAAAGAATGCTCAAACTACTGCACAATTGCACTCATCTCACACACTAGTAAAGTCATGCTCAAAATTCTCCAAGCCAGGCTTCAGCAGTATGTGAACCGTGAACTCCCTGATGTTCAAGCTGGTTTTAGAAAAGGCAAAAGCAGAGATCAAATTGCCAACATCCGCTGGATCATGGAAAAAGCAAGAGAGTTCCAGAAAAACATCTCTTTCTGCTTTATTAACTATGCCAAAGCCTTTGAC
>SJYX01009379.1:117142-190029 GCA_006410675.1 Oreotragus oreotragus | reverse complement strand
GGACTTATGGACTCTGAGGGAGAAGGAGAGGGAGAGGGAGAGGGAGGGATGATTTGGGAGAATAGCATTGAAATATGTATACTATCATGTAAGAAATGAATTGCCAGTCTATGTTCGATGCAGGATGCAGGATGCTTGGGGCTGGTGTATTGGGATGATCTGGAGGGAAGATGTGGGGTGGGAGGTGGGAGGGGGGTTCATGTTTGGGAGTTCGTGTAAAAAAATAAATAAATACAAAAAAAAAAAAAAAAAGAATGCAGCATCTGTAAGACACAATAAAGCAAAGCACAGTGACACAGGTGTGCCTGTACTTCTGCTGCCTTTTATATCTCTTACCTGTTTTTTCCATTCTCTGCAAGATACAGATTCCTGAAGTTTCAGAGACAAGAAGAGGACTTTATGAGTTGCAGCCCAACACTGTAAAACCATCGGTTCTGCTTTATTCATGGATGGTCTTGCTTTGTTGAAACATTTTTTCCAGCAAGGCCTAATCTAAGAAGACTCAAGGAACATCTTGTTTGTTTTCTTCCCAAATGAAGGGTGTGTCTCCACAATAATTAACTGAGTGTGCATTCTTAACTAGATCTTTCATTTCCTAGAGGTGCAAACTCTTCAGAAAAAGATAAACATAATTTGAGATAATGTTATGCAAGCACTATATGGCAAATAGCTTGCATAAGCATCATAATACAAGTGTGGTAGATTCTTTCAGTCAGTTCAGTTCAGTCGCTCAGTCATGTCCAACTCTGTGACCCCATGGACTGCAGCACACCAGGCTTTGCTGTCTAACACCAACTTCTGGAGCTTACTCAAACTCATGTCCATCGAGTTGTTGATGCCATCCAACCATCTCATCCTCTGTCATCCCCTTCTCCTCCTGCCTTCAATCTTTCCCAGCATCAGGGTCTTTTCCAATGAGTCAGCTCTTCGCATGACCAAAGTATTGGAGTTTCAGCTTCAGCATCAGTCCTTCCAATGAATATTCAGGACCAATTTCCTTTAAGATGGACTGGTTGGATCTCCTTGCAGTCCAGGGGACTCTCAAGAGTCATCTCCAACATCACAGTTCAATGCAGGATGCAGGATGCTTGGGGCTGGTGTATGGGGATGATCTGGAGGGAAGATGTGGGGTGGGAGGTGGGAGGGGGGGTTCATGTTTGGGAGTTCGTGTAAAAAAATAAATAAATACAAAAAAAAAAAATTAAAAAAAAAAGAAAACAAAAGCATCAATTTTTCGACACTCACCCTTCTTAGGGTTCAACTCTCATATCCATACATGACTACTGGAAAAGCCATAGCTTTGACTGGACGGACCTTTGTCGACAGAGTAATATCTGTGCTTTTTTAATAGCTGTCTAAGTTGGTCATAGCTTTTCTTCCAAGGAGCAAGTGTCTTTTAATTTCATGGCTGCAGTCACCGTCTGCAGTGATTTTGAAGCCCAGTGAAATAACATCTGTCACTGTTTCCACTGTTTCCCCATCTATTTGCCATGAAGTGACAGGACTGGGTGCCATGATGTTTGTTGTTTTGAATGTTGAAGGAAGTGGTAACCCACTCCAGTACTCTTGCCTGGAGAATACCATGGACGGAGAAGCCTGGTAGGCTATATATAGTCCATGAGGTCGCCAAGAGTCGGACACGACTGAGCGACTTCACTCACTCACTCACTAAGAGCATTAAGCCAACTTTTTCACTCTCCCCTTTCACTGTCATCAAGAGGCTCTTCAGTTCTTCTTTGCTTTCTGCCATAAGGGTGGTGTCATTTGCATATCTGAGGTTATTGATATTTCTCCTGACAATCTTGATTCCAGCTTGTGCTTTATACAGCCCGGTATTTCTCGTGATGTACTCTGCATATAAGTTAAATAAACAGGGTGACAATACACAGCCTGACAATATACAGGGTCTTTAGGTTCTTGTTATTAATCCTTCATTTTATAGATAAGGAAACTGAGACTCAAAGAAGTTAAATACCTTTCCTAGTGTCATACAGCCAGTAAATGGCAAGGTCAGAATTTGAATCCATACAGTCTGATGACACCAGAGTTGCAAATCTTAATCATTACACTATGTGTAACATTATTAATGCTAATTGGTTAACAATCATTTTTGCCCTGTGCTCATAATTCCTGTTATATTTCTTATTCCCAACTGTCCGCTGTGTGGATTTTATTTATTGGTGGGAATACTAGGAGGATGGATGGGAGAAGACAGCATATGAAGTAAATCAGTAAATTTGAGAGACCCAGAATATTAATGTTCTATATATTCTCAAAAGAACATATTTTCTCCACTTGTTGTTTTATATATTTCTATGAGAAGTTGCATGTTTTACATATGTCCGTTAGATCAGGCTTGCCAATTATGGGTTTTAAAGCATTTTGCCTGCTTGCCCTATCAGTAATTGAGAAATATGTTGAAATCTCCCACTGTGATAATATCTTTGTTAATTTTTCCTTGTAATTCTAAATTTTTTTTTGTATAATTCGAGACTGTTACATTAAAATTTAGAATTTTTATGTATTCTTAGAGAACTGAAACACTTCTTTTTATTTAATCACCTTATTTGTTTTGAATAATGCTTTTTTTAAAAAAAATTCTGAAGTCTATTTTTCTACTATAGCTTTCTTTTGATCAGTATTTCTTTAATGTGCTTTTCTCTGTCCTTATGTTTTGGGTATAATTCTAGTAAATAACATATAGTTGGATTTTTCCATTCAGTCTGGACATCTTTTTTTTTTTTTTTTTAGTCTGTCTTTGAAGTGGTATATTAAAATTAAATTTATTATGATTAATATTGACTCATTTCTACCTTCTTACTTTGTGCCTTATGTTAATCATGATTTTCCCAAATTTTTCTTCTCCCTTAATTCTTTTTTGGATCAATTGAATTTTTGCTTATTTTTCTTTTTGTTCTGTTCATCCTTCTCTGTTGGCTCTGTGTAGTGAAGTCATTCAGTCGTGTCCGACTCTTTGCAACCCCAGGGACAGTAGCCAACCAGGCTCCTCCGTCCATGGGATTTTCCAGGCAAGAATACTGGAGTGGGTTGCCATTTCCTTCTCCAGGGGATCTTCCTGACCCAGGGATCGAACCCGGGTCTCCCACGTTGTAGGCAGACGCTTTACCGTCTGAGGCACCAGGGAAGTCACTGTATTACATATTAATACTAGTTCTGTTTCAGTATTTAAAAATTATGCTATGCACACTCAGTAAAGTAAAAAGTTAATTGATATTTGGCTAATTCCTGGACAGTTCAGAACCATGGAATTATTTAACTCTGATCATTCTCTTTTTACTTATATGCAGATATCTGATATGTAATGTTGTACTATTAAAAAAGTTGTATGTTAGTATTATTCTTTTATACTAAAAATGTTTGTTTACATTTATTCACATGTTAGTTTTTTCCTTCCAGTGTCTTCTTAGAACTGATATTTTTGTACTAAGATAATTTCCCTTCTACCTGAAGTATATCCTGGAAAGTTTTTTAGTGAAAATCTGTTAGTGGTAAAGTTTAGTTTTTATCTATCTAAAAATACTTGATATCACCCTGTTCTTAAAAGTTAATTTTGCTGGGCACACAGTTTCAACTAAATGATTACATTCAAAGAAGTGATTCCAAAATCCTCTGGCTTGTATTGAATCTGAGACGCTAGCAGCCCAATGCATTGCGTTTTCTGTATTTGTGGATTCATACCTTTTATTAGTTTAGGAAATTCCCAACCATTATCTCTTCAAATATTGCCTCTCTTCCATTTGTCTATTATCCCAAGGATGCTAAATGTAATACATTGATACTTTCTCGTTCCATCCCTTGTGTTTCTTGGGCATTAGTCATTCAGTTGTGTCTGACTCTTTGTGACCTCATGGACTGTAGCCCCCAAGCTCCTCTGTCAATGGGGTTTTCCAGGCAAGAATACTGGAGTGAGTTGCCATTCCCTTCTTGAGGGGATCTTCCTGAGCCAGGGACTTTACCCAGGTCTCTTGCATTTCAGGCAGATTCTTTAATGTGTAAAGCCACCAGGGAAACCCTGGTGTTTCTTAACCTCTTTTTCATATTTTTTCTCTTTCCTGTCCTCTGTTTCATTTTGAGTGATTTCTTAAGATCTATCTTCTAGGTTATTAATTAGTTGTGTTTGATTTTCTATGTTAAACCTACCTACTTAGTTTAACAGTTATTTTTTGTTTTTGGAAATTTTTATCAAGTCTGTCTGGCCATTTTTGATGGGCTCTTTCTCTTTTTTCATTTAAGAAAAGTATCTTTAATGTCTATAAGTATTTATAATAGTTATAGTTTAAGTTGGTAATTAAATTGCCAACATCTGCTGGATCATTGAAAAAGCAAGAGTTCCAGAAAAACATCTATTTCTGCTTTATTGACTATGCCAAAGCCTTTGACTGGGTGGATCACAATAAACTGTGGAAAGTTCTGAAAGAGATGGGAATACCAGACCACCTGACCTGCTTCTTGAGAAACCTGTATGCAGGTCAGGAAACAACAGTTAGAACTGGACATGGAACAACAGACTGGTTCCAAATAGGAACAGGAGTACGTCAAGGCTGTATATTGTCACCCTGCTTATTTAACTTATATGCAGAGTACATCATGAGAAATGCTGGGCTGGAGGAAGCACAAGCTGGAATCAAGATTGCTGGGAGAAATATCAATAACCTCAGATATGCAGATGGCACCACCCTTATGGCAGAAAGTGAAGAAGCTGTNGTCAAGGCTGTATATTGTCACCCTGCTTATTTAACTTATATGCAGAGTACATCATGAGAAATGCTGGGCTGGAGGAAGCACAAGCTGGAATCAAGATTGCTGGGAGAAATATCAATAACCTCAGATATGCAGATGGCACCACCCTTATGGCAGAAAGTGAAGAAGAACTAAAGAGCCGCTTGAGGAAAGTGAAAGAGGAGAGTGAAAAAGTTGGCTTCAAGCTGAACATTCAGAAAATTAAGATCATGGCATCCGATCCCATCACTTCATGGCAAATAGATGGGGAAACAGTGGAAACAGTGGCTGACTTTATTTTTGGGGGCTCCAAAACCACTGCAGATGGTGATTGCAGCCATGAAATTACAAGACACTTACTCCTTGGAAGGAAAGTTATGACCAATCTAAACAGCATATTAAAAAGCAGAGACATTACTCTGTTAACAAAGGTCCGTCTAGTCAAGGCTGTGGTTTTTCCAGTAGTCATGTATGGATGTGAGAGTTGGACTATAAAGAAGGCTGAGCGCTGAAGAGTTGATGCTTTTGAACTGTGGTGTTGGAGAAGACTCTTGAGAGTCCCTTGGATTGCAAGGAGATCCAACCAGTCCATCCTGAAGGAGATCAGTCCTCGGTGTTCATTGGAAGGACTGATGTTGAAGCTGAAACTCCAATACTTTGGCCACCTAATGTAAAGAACTCACTCCTTGGAAAAGAACCTGATGCTGGGAAAGATTGAGGGCAGAAGGAGAAGGGGACACCAAAGGATAAGATGGTTGGATGGCATCACCAACTCAATGGACATGGGTTTGGGTGGACTCTGGGAGTTGATGATGGACAGGGAGGCCTGGCGTGCTGTGGTTCATGGGGTCGCAAAGGGTTGGACACGACTGAGCAACTGAACTGAACTGAAAGTAAATGTTAGTTATAGTTTAAGTTGGTAATTAAAGTGTATGTTTGTTGTTGTTTTTGCTGATGCAATAGCAGCTTGCTGCAGTAGAAACTTTGGAAGCATTTGAACTCATATTTCTTGAATATAATCTATAATATAATTGCTATAGCTCTGGACAGAAAATAGTAAACAACTATGTGAAAGTGTGAGTGAGTGATCAAAACCAGGCAGAAACCTGGGGCAGAGGAGGTGTCTATTCTTGGAATAAGAGAGTGTCATTCGATGAGTTTCCCATTTTATAGCCCTTTTACTGGTAGCACCTTTAAGTCGGTACCAAACAGGCGGCAAAAACTCAGATAGCCGTGACAGTCTGATAGTACGAGTATTAACGAAGTTCTCGACCTGAACTTTGTCCGGCCTGTCACTTTTACCAGTGCCAAAGATTTCCTGGCTCCCTGCACATGGTGACTGAAAACTGGTAGTAGTTAACTTAACCTTAGCCGTCGTTCCTAGAGAAGGAGCTGGCACCCACTCCAGGACTCTTGCCTGGAGAATCCCCTGGACGGAGGAACCTGGTGAGCTGCAGTCCATGGGGCGCAAAGAGCCGGACACAGCTGAGCGACTTCACGTTCACTTTTCACTTTCATGCATTGGAGAAGGCAATGGCAGTCCACTCCAGGATTCTTGCCTGGAGAATCCCCTGGACGGAGGAGCTTGGTGGGCTGCAGTCCACGGGGCGCAGAGCCAGACATGACTGAGCAACTTCACGTTCACTTTTCACTTTCATGCATTGGAGAAGGAGCTGGCACCCACTCCAGGACTCTTGCCTGGAGAATCCCATGGGTGGAGGAGCTTGGTGGGCTGCAGTCCACGGAGCGCAAAGAGCTGGACACGGCTGAGCAGCTTCACATTCACTTTTCACTTTCATGCATTGGAGAAGGAGCTGGCACCCCACTCCAGGACTCTTGCCTGGAGAATCCCCTGGACGGAGGAGCTTGGTGGGCTGCAGTCCACGGGGCGCAGAGTCGGACACGACTGAGCGACTTCACTTTCACTTTCTAGCCATCATTAAACAGTTGATCTCTACTGATATCGATGACCATTTATATCCTGAGAAAGACACTTTGTAAATGCTTTGACTTTCATGAGAACAGTAATGGGCAAGCTAGAATAAAATGCTGCCTACACTGGCTTGCAGTAGTATTGGGTTCAAAGAGGTTGAGCAGACAGCGTAGAGAGGATCAAGGAAAGAAAGTTATTAGATGTAGAAGGAAAATCTGAGAAGAAAATGATTGCTTTCTTTGGCTAGATTAAGACTTTAAGCTTTCAGAATATACAGGCAAGTCCTTTGTGAGGTCATGGTTAGGAAATACATGTTTCTCTTTGAGAGGTAATGTGTAATTCTTTTAGTTTTTTTACCACCGGTTCTACCAGCATCCATACTCTGAATATAACTGTTTCACTAAATGATGGCTTCCTGCAGTGATTTCTAAAAATGTTAATGTGTGAGCAACAGCATTGCCTTTGTAGTCCTCAGGATATACATTTTACTTAAAGGTCTTTAGATCATTTGGCATAGATGATAGTGCTGATCAAAAAATTTAAACATAAGGATTCACTCAGTATTTTGGGGGATTTCTATGTAGTATTGTTTGGTAATTTAATGTTTATGCTATAATTTATATGTGGTTTAGATTAATTTTATCTCTCATGGAAGAACAACTGGAAACATTTGAAATACGTAAGAGCAAGCACAATTTCAACTTTGGAAGGAACCAATCTTAGAAATATTAGCAGCAACAAACCTGTGCATGGTTGAAAAACTTACATGTGGAATTAAATATACTTTTAATGTTTAAACTTAAAGTATTTGTGTTAGTAAAAATGTTATTGAAATAGGAAACCTAATAAGAGAAAATAATGTTCAACTTTATTGATTTAACTTTTAAAAATCTCACATTTCCAATGGCAAAAGGGAATTTAATTCTACCTGTCAACATAGGCAAAATATGAGTCCAGGCCATGAGTGAATTTTCTGTGTTGCATATGTTTTACATTTACAAGTTAGAACATTCTTTGGCAGAAAGTTTAACAATGAAATTACTTCCCTTTTTGTGTGATTAGAATTGTTTATGGTGTTATGCAGAGGTGTATCCACAGGACTTATCAGATCTAAGGTATGGAACTGGACATTTGTAGAACCTAGTATTTCATGTTAAGTTACTCTGAATCACGAGAGACATTAGTTGGCTTACAAAGAAGAATCTACAGGCCTTGTTGTTGTTCAGTTGCTAAGTCATGTCCGATTCTTTGTGACGCCACAGACTGCAGCATGCCAGGCTTCCCTGTCCTTTTCCATCTCCCAGAGTTTGTTCAAACTCATGTCCATTGAGTCGGTGATGCCATCCAACCATCTCCTCCTTTGTTATCCCCTTCTCCTCCTGTCTCAATCTTTCCCAGCATTAGGATCTTTTCCAGTGAATCAAGTTGGCGCTACAGGCCTGGAGGTTGGCTTTTTACTTAGGCAACTTGAGTAGTGGTCAGTAAAAAAATGTCCCTGATACTAAATGGCAAGACCTTAAGATGCTAAAACACTGCATTCTAAGACTGTGGTGAATGAATGGAACAAAGATCACACATTAGTACTTTGCTTGGTATGATAAAATAATAAATAAACTTCAAGCAATTTATTCTAAACAGTTAAACTTTCAAACTACAATATATACAATATTTTAACCAATACAATATTGTAAAGTAATTAGCCTCCAATTAAAATAAATAAATTTATATTAAAAAAATAAAATCAGAATTTGCTACCGAAAGGTGATACCAAAGCCAACTTTGATTACAAAATAGAATCAGAGAATGAGAAACCACAGGAATAGAAGGAATTTGTGAGATCACAGCTGCCCCATTTAGAAAATGAGGCAGAGAAAGGTTAAGTGGCTAGCATAAACACAGCTGGCTGTAAAGTGGCAGACCAAAGATTTGACTCAACATGTGTTTCTTCTCCTCTACTACTACTTCTGAGTGACAGTAAGGGAGGGTGATGTGTCACGGTTGACTGATGGTGGGTGGTGGGGTTGTGTGGGGTGGAGGGGCAGTTTTGCTAAAAGTCAGAAAATTGCAGCTAGAGGAGAAATTCATATGGCCATCAGGATAAAACTCTTAGCTCCCAGTAAAGCGTCACTGACTCAATGGACGTGAGTTTGAGTGAACTCCGGGAGTTGGTGATAGACAGGGAGGCCTGGCGTGCTGCGATTCATGGGGTTGCAAGGAGTCGGACACGACTGAGCAACTGAACTGAACTGAATGGTAAAATGGTTTGTGACAGAGTCCTGAGAGTTCTGTAAAGGTAATTCCATCATACTTATGAACCTGGTCACAATATTAGCTCTCTTTCTTACTAATAGTTTTTAATGACACCTACTGTGGATTCCCCTTCTTCTCTCTCCCCTCAAATTCATTTTATTTAAATGTGCTTCAAAACCATTGTATTAGAAATAAACTGTATCACCTAATTGCACAAGGATTGCATATGTGTGGTAGGCAAATATAAGGAAGATAACACACTTATTTTAAAAATTATGATATTTCAAGGGTAGAAATATCAGTTATGGCTTCGTGAGGAAAAACATATGACTAACATATTATATTTTACCTATTTTGTGGCAGTTTCTTTACGATTGGTGGAGTAGTAAGGGACTGGAGACCGACAGAGTAATTTGCTTTTTTTTTGGAAGTCTACTTAAAAATTGGAGAGCCATGTATTTTTATACAATAATTTATTTACACTCCATGTGTATTCCTAAAATATATGCTATTTAATTTTGCCTACCTATGCCTTCTATATAAATGGAGTTATATAACATTTGAGACTTACTTGTTTTTGGCTCAATTTCATGTATTTGAGTGTTGTTGCATGTAGCTGCAGTTTATTCACCTTTTAAATTAGTTCTCTTTTGCTTGAAATTATGTACTTGTCATGGTATATTTATTCACATTACTATTACTGATGGACATTTGAGTTTTTCCAATGTTTGCTATCATGAAGTGTTGCCTCAAAAACTCTTGTTATCAACACATGTCTTCAGATGCACAAAATTTGCAAGATTTCTCTAGGGGGCATATCTGTCCAGTTAAAATTTGATTCATGTATATTTTTAATTCATATTTATGTATAAAATCATTCAAAGTAGCTAATGAAATCTCCTTATACATACCTTGGAAGGTCTAATTGTTGAATGATTTTTTTTCTTATTAATTACAGTAAACAGTTTACAGTTATGACCTTATGAAGAGAAGATAGATATGAAGGATAACAGGTTTTATGTTAGCTGAGTTTCAGTGACAGATTGAGAATTTTTGGCTGTGGCTATAATTGCCCATTTGGCCTACTTGCTGATTCAAACAGGGGGAGATTAATACATCCCTTTAAAAACTGTACTGACAGATTGAAGTTGAAAGGTTCTATATAAGATACTTTTATTTAGAGCAGGTTATCTAGGTCCTTATCAGGATTTGACATTTTTGATAACTTTCTGAGATATGTCACCCTTTCTTCCATCTACTGTTAGTTAACCATTTGTTAGTTCCAGTTATTTTTATTGATTTTGTGATCTATTAATACCAAAAATAACATTATTGATTTACTCAATTGTTCACTAAGAGTTGGACAGGACTGAGCGTCTTCCCTTTCACTTTTCACTTTCATGCATTGAAGAAGGAAATGGCAACCCACTCCAGTGTTCTTGCCTGGAGAATCCCAGGGATGGGGAGCCTGGTGGGCTGCCGTCTATGGGGTCACACAGAGTCGAACACGACTGAAGCGACTTAGCAGCAGCAGCAGCAGCAGCAGCAGCAGCAGTTGTTCAAAAAGTGACTCAATCATTCACTCAGTTAATACTTAACATCTTGCATGTTTGAGGCCTAACATTTAGATTTGGGCATAATATGCTCTCACATATTATGGTGAGAGCTTCCCAGGTGACACTAGTGGTAAAGAACCCACCTGCCAATGAAGGAGACATAAGAGACATGGGTTCGATCCTTGGGTCAGGAAGATACTCTGGAGGAGGGCATGGCAACCACACCAGTATTCTTGCCTGGAGAATCCCATGGACAGAGGAGCCTGGCAGACTACAGTCCATAGGGTTGCAAAGAGTTGGACATGACTGAAGTGACTTAGCATGCATGCATGCATGCATGCAGAACAGAAATGTGCTGACTCTCCTGCAACTTATAATCTGTAGTGCTAGTAAAATATGCACGTAAAGGAAAACTGGATGGAGTGTGAGAAGTTCTCTTATAGAGGACAGCCTCAGGTACTGTGGGAGTATAGGTGCTACTAATCCACTCAAGAAAGATTGGAGAGTGTTTAAAAAATACAGATTCTTAGACTGTGTCCTCATAAATTTTTGTTTGCTAGATGGGGACCAAAGAAAGGTATTATTATTATTACCTCATGTATATATGATTCAGCCAATGAGCCAGATTTGGGAAACACTGTTTATGAGTGAGAAAAATGGGAAGTAATCATGAGAAGGTATTTAAATGACTTTAAAGAGGGTATAGATGGCTTTCAGATGGTTTTATGCTCATTGGCCAAAGGTTGATCTTTATATTTGTACCTATTCAATTGTAAATCCTTGTTTGTAAGTTATAAAAGTTAACTGCTCCAGTGGTGGATGGGAAAACCTGGTTTATCTGTAGTACATGTGAAAACACCTGAAATTGTTCAGCTATAATGAGTGTCAGAAGTGGGCTTGACTTCCACGGAAGCTGATGTAATCATAGGTAGCGTAACTGTAAGCTTAGTGTCAGAAAGAAGGAGGTGAGAGATCCATGACCCCTGCACTTGTTGGAGATGCACCTGGATTCATGTGAATAGTCTCTGGGATCACATTTATGGGGGTGTTAACACTTGGATGCATGAAAGGATGTTGAGGTCCTTGGTAAATATCTGTATGAGGGAGAACTAGAGAGAAATAGACTTGTTCATCCTAGAAAAAGAAAACTTAGTCCTAGCCTGGAGAATCCCAGGGATGGGGGAGCCTGGTGGGCTGCCGTCTATGGGGTCGCACAGAGTCGGACACGACTGAAGCGACTTAGCAGCAGCAGCAGCAGCAGTCCAAAAGAAAGAACTGAGACCAAAAAGGGAAAGTTATTTGGGAAAGCCAGTCTCATTGTTTTTTATTGATTCATTTATTTATTTAACAAATATTTACTTAGTGGCCACTATAACTCATTCTAATGGGTGCCAAGGATATAATGGTAAACTAGATGGATTCAGTTTCTGACTTCATGGAGTTACAATTTATTGAAAGGTCAGACTAATAAGCAAGTAGTTAGAAAATGAAAGTTCTGTGATGGGAAAAAGACCTATAAAACAGAGTAGGAAGATGGTAAGTGGTGAATACTCTGGCCCTGAAGGTATTCAAGAGGCTCTTGGAGATATTGTAGAAGTTGTTCAGTAAAGTCATCTTTAACATTTAACATCTGTGATCATGTATGTTTTTATAACGTTCACACTGTTGTAAAATTCACACTTGTTTCACACTGTTATAAAATTCACACTTGCTTCTTTATCCACCCATTTCATCGTAACCTTCCCTTTCTTCCATTGTCTCCAAACTCAGTTCCAGTTCATTCAGTCTGTATGATGAGATGACTGTCTTTGTAATTTTCACAGACTTTGGTTTGTAAGGAATAAGACAAATTCTTAGAACTGAAGTCATTCTTAATTACTAATTTTTTATCTGGGCTATCAGATGATTGAGGATAGGCATAAATGTTTACATAAATACACTGTGACCTGACTGATGGCTTCAGTTTTTTCCCATTCCTCTTGGTGGCAAGCCACCATGCAGGTAGAGATTCCTTGGGTGATTCTAGGAGAGCCTGTATTTCTGTGGGAATGGCAGACACAAAGACTAAGTAAAATATCAATGCCACTTTTAATATAAATTTTTTGTGCGCCACATGAGTTGTTGTTCATTTGCTAAGTCATGTCTGAGTCTTTGAGAACCCATGGTTCTCATGAGTCTTTGAGAAGCCACAGTATGCCAGGCTTCCCCTGTCCTCTACCATCTCCTGGACTTGTTCACATTCATGTCCATTGAGTCAGTGATGTTATCCAACTGTCTCCTCTTCAATGCCATCATCCTCTGCTGTCCCCTTCTCACTTTTCCAGTGAGTTGGATGTTCTCATCAGGTGGCCAGAGTAGAGCTTCAGCTTCAGTCCTTCCAGTGAATATTCAGGGTTGATTTCCTTTAGGATTGACTGGTTTGATCTCCCTGCAGTCCAAAGGACTCTCAAGAGTCTTCTCCAAATTTGAAAGCATCAATTCTTTGGCCCTCAGTCTTCTTTTGGGGAAGGCAATGGCACCCCACCCCAGTACTCTTGCCTGGAAAATCCAATGGACGGAGTAGCCTGGTGGGCTGCAGTCCATGGGGTCGCTAACAGTCAGACAGACTGAGCGACTTCACTTTCACTTTTCTCTTTCATGCATTGAAGAAGGAAATGGCAACCCACTCCAGTATTCTTGCCTGGAGAATCCCAGGGATGGGGGAGCCTGGTGGGCTGCTGTCTGTGGGGTCACACAGAGTCAGACACGACTGAAGTGACTTAGCAGCAGCAGCAGCAGCAGTCTTCTTTATGGTCTAACTCTCACATCTGTACATAACTACTGGAAACACCATAAGCTTTGACTATACAGACCTTTGACAGCAAAGTGATGTCTCTGTTTTTTAATGTGCTATCTTGATTGTCATAACTTTCCTTCCAAGGAGCAAGCATCTTTTAATTTCATGACTCCAGTCACTGTCTGCAGTGATTTTGGAGCCCAAGAAAATAAAATGTGTCCACTTTTTCCCTTCTGTTTGCCATGAAGTCTCTAAATTAGACTATGTGCTTTTTTTAAATTTTTATTATGCTTGGAATTCTTAACTCATTTTTTTTTTTTGATTGGAGGATAATTGTTATGTTGTTATGATGTTATGTTCGTTTCTACTGTATATCAGCATGAATCAGGTATAAGTATACAGATAACCCCTCTCTCTTCAGCTTCCTTCCCACGCCTCCCCACATCACACATACACCCCCCTCTCCCTCCCCCGTTGTCACAGAGCACTGAGCTGAGCTCCCTGTGCTAGATAGCTGCTTCCCACTGGCTCTCTATTTACACATGGTGGTGTATACATGTCAGTGCTCCTCTCCCAATTCATCCTACCCTCTCCTTCCCCCACAACTTAACTAGTTAGAAAAGCTGGAGTTTCCCTCACAGCATTTTTTTAGATTTAAATATTATATTGTGACATCCTTAGGACTCTGAGCCTTTCACATTCAGTGTTACAGCCTGAAGTTGGATTTTGTGGAGGTTTGGGTTTGCTTTCTCTCGACCCATTGTGACTTCCTGTTTCTAAGAAAACAATTTTGAAGACTCTTAAAAGGAATTACTTGCATGCTTGGCAGCTCTTGTAAAACCACATTTTAGCAAACCAGTATGAATGAAGTATACTAAAAAAAAATTAAACAAAGAACTATATGCTTGATCAAATTATTATTTTGTTTGGTAGAAATTGAATCTTATAGAGAAATCCAGTGATTTAGGAAGTGTCTGCTTTTGTAAACAGATAAACCAGGAACCAAAAGTTTCATCTTGATTTGGTTAATTATTCTAGTTCAAGGGGACTGTTGATCATGAATTGGGGTTACTTTATGCTGGGGTTAATGCATTCTAGTGAGTGGGGTTTACTTTTGTGCTGGAGTTAATGTGTGCTTTTTAACAAAGTTGCCACTGGGGCATCATTTTTTAAATGAGCTCATAAATTTGGACTAATTCATGTGCATTCTCACAATATTCTGGAGAAAACCCTAATGGCTCTCATTACTTAGTCAATGGAGAAAATGACTATCAGTGAGTCTTTTGGTAGTTAGATATTACCCTGACACAAAGATTCATGTCTCCTGGCTCTCAGATCAGAGATTCAGCTTTTCTGGGAATTGTCCTCAAAATTGGCTTTTCATGGATATTTTAATAGGGGCAAGTTTTTGTAACTAGAAAGGTACTCTATTCATTTGAGTAAATTTGTTGAGTACTCATCACTAAGTGTCAGGCATCCTTCTCGAGGAAGATAGGAATAAGGCAGGTGAAGTCCCTAATGTTATTATCTTAAACGCTTAATATTTAAGGGTCTACTCTATGCTAGAAACTGTGCTAGGTACGTTACAGCTATGAAGTTAGTCAGTCCTCCTGTCAATACCGTGAGGTGGGTACTCTTATCTGTGTTTGCAGGTGTAGCGAAGGAGGTCCAAACCTCCACCTGGCTGGGAAGTGGCTGAGCCATAGTTGAACACAGAATGAACACTTTTTATCCTATTGTGTCATCACTCTGTGAGCCTGATCTCATAAGTTTACACATTCCTTATAAAAATAAAACAGAACACGCTTGCATTCACACTGGAACATGAAAACTTGGGCAGTCTAATCCCTGTTAATGTTTTGATGTCTGTGTTCCAGTCCTCATATATGTCTCTGTAGAGGGGTGTGTGTGTGTGTGTTTAAATAAATACAATATCTTATTGATTTGTTCCCAGTTATTTTCACCACATATTATAAATGTTTTCCACACCACTGCCTTTAAAAAATAGAATTTAAATGGCTCTGCAGTGTTTCATGGCTTGTCAATATCGCGATTTCTCTAACGTTTCCTGCTGCTTGCTGCTTAGCCATGTCCGACTCTTTGCAACCCCAAGGACTGTAACCCACCAGGCTCCTCTGTCCATGGAATTTTTCCAGACAAGAATACTGGAGCGGGTTGCCGTTTCCTACTCCAGGGGATCTTCTCTACCTAGCAATCGAACCCTCGTCTCTTGGGTCTCCTGCATTGGCAGACAGATTCTTTACCACTGGCGCCACCTGGGAAGCCTGCCACGTAACCGTTTTTCAGTTTTGAGTTTTGTAGACCCTGCTTTAATTCATGCCTGTAGAACCAGATCTTTTTGCAAATCCATGACTATTCAAACATTTCTGAATGAAGAGTGGTATTAAAAACTTTTTGTAAATATTGATGCAGTCTCCGTGTGCGTTTTGTGCTCTATGAACATGACGATGTCAACAGTGTGAATGTTCTTTTCCTTCCAGACTGGTGGATGACCGATGTGTGGTGCACCCAGAAGCCGGGGACCTGGCCAACCCTCCCAAGAAGTTCCGAGGTAGGAAAGAAATACTTACTCTATAGTATGTGACCTAAATGGGGGCATTTTTGTGTCTTAAAAGAAGTAATGTTAGAACTTTATTCAACGTAAAACTTTCAAGTAGAAATATATCTGCTGAAAACGCTTTCAAAAGTTCCCCATTGTTTTTCTTCCTTGACACATTGAAGGACTGATACTGAAAGAATAGCTTCAAGTTTTGTTTTGCTGGAGAGTAGTCTGTATGTTGAAAGGAAATCTTGGTAATTATTAAACAACCATGAGAGGCCACTTTTCAAACCGGTAAATATAGCTGAATGATATGTATTTATGTATTTCCGTGACAGTTACACCATAAATATTAGTGTTTCCTTATCATCTCTTTAATTTATTTTTGTAAAATCTCCAGCATGGTGACACTGATGTGTTAATTTCACTTTTAAAATGTCACTTTGGATGGTGCATAATAACGAACAATTGTCTTAGAACTCCTTTCTAGATATAATTTTAGAGGTAGTGTCACACTATCAACTGAGAAATTGTTCGTAGTAGCAAACTGATTATGACTGTTACAAGAGAAGGATTAATGGGACTTGTAGAGAATCATAGACAACTAAGACCAGTCATTAAGGGCTTGTGCAAATCAAATTAATACTTTATAGTGTATAAATGATAATATAGTGATAATATAATGATAACAACTTAAAAGCAGCATTCACTTTGAATACACTGTGTCAGCATTCCTCCTCACATTGGTGAAACACAGCTTTAATAAGGGAGCCTGATCTGGACAGAGAGTCAGAGGGGTTCGCTGGAGCCCCAGACCCAGGTCAGGATGCTGTCCACGTGCATGGCGAGGAGGGAGCCTTCACGTCCGGTGAGTGTTTCCCATGCTTCGTGTTCTGTAACTTTCTTACACTATTTTTATTATAAGGGTTTGCAGGAATATTGCATTTTTGTCTCAGAGAGTGACAAGCACAGTAAATGTGGTTTGAGTGACATCAGTCACTTTGAATACGCGATCCACATGTCTCCACATGTGGGGAAATTAGCGTGAAAGCAGATTAGGGGAGTGATGCCACCCATCAGTGTGTCCCGAGCCGTGCTCAGTGGGGACACTCCCCCAGCCCTGGCACGTGAAGTCTTCTCACAACACAGTCCCCATGGAGGAGGGGCTCACTGCTGACCTGCTTGAAGGAGAGTCAGCGGTTGTGACAAACCAGACAGAGTGCTCCAGGACAGCTTTCCAGAGACTGTGCAATAAGCATGTGGAAATGATTTCAGAGGCAGAAGAGGCTAGAGGAGGCTGATGGAAGAATGGACACTATGAAAAAGAACATACAGGTCCTAGAAAGCGTGAGGTAGCGTATTATATTGGAGAAGGCAATGGCACCCCACTCCAGTACTCTTGCCTGGAAAATCCCATGGATGGAGGAGCCTGGTGGGCTGCAGGCCGTGGGGTCGCTAAGAGTCGGACACGACTGAGCGACTTCACTTTCACTTTTCACTTTCATGCGTTGGAGAAGGAGCATCAGCAGCGTATTATAGGAGATGAGAAGATGATGGTATGGAAGAGAGAGCTGAGGAGATTACCCAGAAGGCAGGGCAGAGGAAAGTGGGAACGGGTCATGAAAAGCCATGTTGAGGAAGGACCGAGAGGGTCTAGCAGCATCTCATCGGATTCTAGAAGCAGAGGCCGGAGTGCATGAGAATGAGGCAACGTGTAAAGAGATACGGGTGAGAACTTTCCTAAGCTGTAGAAAGCCACTGTTTCTCAGGTGGAAGAGATACACTGAATTCAGAGGAGGGATGATAAGCAAATTCAGATCCACAGACTCTCTTTTGTGAACTGTAAGATGTGGAAGATAAAAAGTTTTAAAAGCAAACTGGGAAAACAGATCTGTATTTGTAGCAGAAAAAAGCGTGGAGTCTGGGTTTGACCGCATTTCTCGCCGACTGTCATCTTAAGTAGGTCACCCAACCACTTAGTGTCTCCGAGGACATCTGTCATTGCCTGGTGGGACCAGGGGTGGATAAAAACAAGAATAATCTTGCCACACAAGGCTCTGTGTGGCTTGGATTCTTTCCAGAGAATAAATGTAAAAGTGTTTTAAGTCATTATACAAATGGTAGCTAACTTATGATAGAAAGACATAATATATTTCCTTTAAACATAATTGGCTCTTCTCTTACATTATAACCTCTTCAAGGGCAGACTTTTCTTTTTTTCTTTTTGTGTTTCCCAGGCACAGAACTTTGCCCATAGTAGACATCAGAAAAAAATAGCCATTAGATGTTTATGGGTGAGAGACCCACACTTTCCCTGGGATCGTGTGATACAACTTGGTTCCCAGGGGTGCTTCATGCTTCATGATCATGAGCTTGTGTAGCCTTATTCCTCTGTCAGTCAGGGGAAGTTAATCTGTCAAAGATAAATCTTCAGGGTTTGTGGCTGTCTTTTTCCTTTAAATATTTTAGTGTGTCTGAGGGAACTCTGCAGTAACAGCTCTGTACCCAGGAGGTAATTATACACAGATACTTGGTGTTACGTGATTCAGCGGGCATTGGTTCAAAGTATGAATCATTCAGGTGCTCCGTCCGCCCCTGGAAGGCTGGCTTTTCCTGTAAGCTAATACGTTAGGTCATTGTCATTGCTGGTTTGTTCTTATTTTCTACCTCTTGTGTAAGACTAAGTCGTTTGTCTCCACTCATCATTGGAGAAGGAGAGTATCTTGCTGTTGAAGATTCAAGATTCCTTTTTGTCTGAAAGCTCTGACTCTTCTCCTCGGATTCTTGGAGGCCCATCCTGACGGGGCCCCAGAGAATTCCATGGGATGGGCTTGGGTTGCTTTCCCTGGCCTTCACATTGCTTGGCAGACCTTGTTTTCCCAATTCTGTATCCTTTCTCGAATTCTTTTGCAGCTTCATCCTTCTCTTCCTGAATGTCTTCCTGCTCTTCCCTTTGACTGTAAAAGCCGTCACTTTTGCATAGATTGACCTCCCAAGACCACCACGCCTGCCTTTCCAGACCCCCCTGCCAAGTTTCCAGAGCACCCTCCCTTGTTGTTACTTTTAGATAATATGAAGAAACAACAGTGTATCCCCAGTTCAGCTGCACCTCGCTTCCTCTTGCCTCAGCCAGACAAATGGTGTCTGCAAATTAATTTGAAACAGTTTTTATTTTTCATACTTACTGTATGGTTTGTTCAAGTGAATCATAAATTTTAGAGCTTCTAGAAGGCAATTAGCGGTCAGTTGAGGACTTCCCTGGTGGCACAGTAGATAAGCATCTGCCTGGAATGCAAGGGACACGGGTTCGATTCCTGGCCCGGGAAGACTCCACATGCCCTGGAGCAACTAGGCTCTGTGGCAAAACTACTGAGCACATGCTCTAGAGCCCATGAGCAGCAGCTACTGAGCCCACATGCTGCGCCTACTAAAGTTTGTGCTTAGAGCCTGTGCTCCACAGCAAAAGAAGCCGCCACACGGGAGGCCTGTGCACTGCGATGAAGACTAGCCCCTCCCGCTGGAATGAGAGAATGCTCATGCACAGTGATGAACACCCAGCGCAACCGAAATAAATGAGTAAAAAGTGAATTGAATATGGGTCTCCCAATATTTTTAATGAGGAACCAAAATTTTGAAGAGGTTAATACAGTTATCCCCAATACACACAATTGTACAAGCAATATTCCTTTGATGGGTTCCCTCTGCTTTTCACATGAACAGAGGAAATGAAGCTTTAACAAACAAACAGCTTCCCAAGGGTTATTTAAAACCTGGCGGATGGACAGCTATTTTCAGTAAGCACACCATCAGAATAGCACTAATAGAAGCACATTGGCTTTCTCTTAAGTAAGTGCAGAAGTCTTTTCATGATCAAATATTCTTTCATTTTTAAAGATCAGCTATAAACTTTGGAATACATTTAGGTTATGAGGAGTCATAAAGGGTGTATAGAGAGTTCCCTTCCACCCACTTTCCCCTGTGTTAGCATCTTATGTAACTGTGGTTCATTTGTCACAGTTAAGAAATTACCATTTGTACATTACTGTTGACTAAATTCCAGGCTTCCTTTGAATGTCACCAGTTTTCCATTATCCTTTCCGCAATCCTGATCCCGTTCAGGATCCCATGTGCCATTAGTCATCACGGCTGTTTAGTCTCCCCTGGTTTCTTCCACTTTCTCAGTCTTTCCTTGTTTTTTTTTTTTTTAACAAACAAACAGCTTCCCAAGGGTTATTTAAAACCTGGCGGATGGACAGCTATTTTCAGTAAGCACACCATCAGAATAGCACTAATAGAAGCACGTTGGCTTTCTCTTAAGTAAGTGCAGAAGTCTTTTCATGATCAAATATTCTTTCATTTTTAAAGATCAGCTATAAACTTTGGAATACATTTAGGTTATGAGGAGTCATAAAGGGTGTATAGAGAGTTCCCTTCCACCCACTTTCCCCTGTGTTAGCATCTTATGTAACTGTGGTTCATTTGTCACAGTTAAGAAATTACAATTTGTACATTACTGTTGACTAAATTCCAGGCTTCCTTTGAATGTCACCAGTTTTCCATTATCCTTTCCGCAATCCTGATCCTGTTCAGGATCCCATGTGCCATTAGTCATCACGGCTGTTTAGTCTCCCCTGGTTTCTTCCACTTTCTCAGTCTTTCCTTGTTTTTTTTTTTTTTAATGACCTTGATACTTTTGAAGAGTACTGGCCAGATATTTTGTAGAATATCCCTTAATTTTGGTCTGGCTGATGTTTTCATCATACTTAGACAGGGGCTAAGGTTTTGGGAAGGGATATTAACTACCTTTCTCCCTACATCATATCAGGGGCACATATTGTCAACGTGATTTATCACTATTTTTTGATACATAGTTTTAAAGAAATATTTGCTTATTTGTTTGGCTGTGCCAGGTGTTGGTTGCAGCATGTGGGATCTTTTAGCTATGGCATGTGAACTCCTAGTTGTCAACATGATTTATCACTAATACTATTTTTTGATACATAGTTTTAAAGAAATATTTGCTTATTTGTTTGGCTGTGCCAGGTGTTGGTTGCAGCATGTGGGCTCTTTTAGCTATGGCATGAGAACTCTTAGTTGCAGCACGTGGGATCTAGTTCTCTTACCAGGAATTGAGCCCAGGCCTCCGGCACTGGGAATGCAGAGTCTTAGTGTGAAGATCCTGATATACAGTTTAGCCCTCCTCCTGCACACTAAATGATAGCAGTTATTTCTATTGACTTTACATTCTTTCAGTTTTTCTTTTCCCTGTCCTCGTTCCTTTATGCATGTCTCCCCCTATTCTCAAGAGACGTTGGGTATAGATTTTTCCAAACATTTAGACCTATTAATATGTGTGCATTTCCTATTAGGAGGAGAAACAGATCTAAATCAAAACAAGAGAGGTTTGTGTGCCCTTTTCTTAACCATAAAGGTGATAAAACACAGAAGTGACCCAGAACCCAGGGGGCCACTCCCCAGGAGGGCCAAGGGGAGAGAAGACCGGCCTGTCTCTTAGACCACAGGCTGTTTGGCTGTTTGCTCTAGAAATTTCCATCTCTGTGGCTCTGTGGTCATTTGACATGTGACTATTTCATAATCCACCAGCCCTATCAAAAGGCTGCTTCTGGCAAGCAAAAAGTCCTTCTGAGGCAATAATTTTGAATGCCTCAGGAACTAAAACAGAGACTGTCTCTGCTGTGCGATGCCAGTGGAGAGCAGGTAGTGAGTATCAGGGACTTGGGGGAACACTGACAAGACCTTTCTTTAACTCAGTTTCTTCTGGGCGTGTAACTCAGACTGCCATTTTCAGGCTGGCACTTTCACCTTTAGGCTTCCCTGGTGTGGTGGCTCAGTCGTAAAGAACCTGCCTGCCAAGCAGGAGACATGGGTTCAATTCCCTGGTTGGGAAGATTCCCTGGAGGAGAGCGTGGCAACCCACTGCAGTGTTCTTGCCTGGAAAATCCCATGGACAGAGGAGCCTGGTGGTCTGCACTCCATGGGGTCGTGAAAGGGTTGGACATGACTTAGTGACCAAACAGAGACAGCAGCAGCAACAGTGCTCTCACCTTTTGGCTCTGCTCATGGAGGTTATGGGCTTCCCTGGTGGCCCAGATGGTTAAGAGTCTGCCTGTAATGCAGGAGACCCAGGTTTAATCCCTGGGTTGGAAAGATCCCCTGGAGAAGGGAATGGCTACCCACTTCAGTGGAATTAAGATTGCCGGGAGAAATATCAATATCATCAGATATGCAGATGGCACCAACCTTATGGCAGAAACTGAAGAAGAACTGAAGAGCCTCTTGATGAAAGGGAAAGAGGAGAGTGAAAAAATTGGCTTAAAACTCAACATTCAGAAAACTAAGATCATGACATCTGGCCCCATCACTTCATGGCAAATAGGTGGGGAAACAGTGGAAACAATGGCAGACTTTATTTTTTTGGGCTCCAAAGTCACTGCAGATGGGGACTGCAGCCATGAAGTTAAAAGACGTTTACTCCTTGGAAGAAAAGTTATGGCCAACCTGGACAGCATATTAAAAAGCAGAGACATTACTTTGCCAACAAAGGTCCATCTAGTCAAAGCTATGGTTTTTCCAGTAGTCATGTATGGATGTGAGAGTTGGACTATAAAGAAAACTGAGCACCGAAGAATTGATGCTTTTGAACTATGGTGTTGGAGAAGACTCTTGAGAGTCCTTTGGATTGCAAGGAGATCCAACCAGTCCATCCTAAAGGAGATCAGTCCTGAATTGAATGTTCATTGGAAGGACTGATGCTGAAGCTGAAACTCTAATACTTTGGCCACCTGATGCGAAGAACTGATTCATTGGAAAAGACCCTGATGCTGGGAAAGATTGAAGGTGGGAGGAGAAGGGAGACGACAGAGGATGAGATGGTTGGATGGCATCACCGACTCAATGAACATGAGTTTGAGTAAACTCTGGGAGTTGGTGATGGACAGGGAGTTCTGGCGTGCTGCAGTCCATGGGGTCACAAAGAGTCAGACACAATTGAATTGAACTGAACCCACTCCAGTATTCTTTCCTGGGAATTCCATGGACAGAGGATCCTGGTGGGCTGCCGTCCATGGGATCACAAGGACATGACTGAGAGACTAACACTTTCATGGAGGTTATACACTTAAGAGCACTGGTGAAAAAGCTATCTGGCTAAGTAATAGCTTTGACATTTTATATAGTTGAATGTGTCAATCTTGTCTGACGTAGTAATTCTCTGGTATGAGCCAATTTATAAATATCTACTTCCTCTACCAGTTTCACAATTCCTTTATTGAGTTCCTTCAGATTTGATGATCATGTAATTTTGGGGATGAAGACTGAAACTATTTCAGATTTGAAATCACTAACATGTATTGACCGAGCACTTAATACATGCAACACTGGGCTCAGGACTTCCTGTGCATTAATATTTATAGTCATCTCAATAACCCTATAAAGTAGAAATTGTTGCTGTCTCAATTTTGCAGTTGAGAGAGTTAAGTATAAAGAAATTACACAACCATTTTAAGGTCCCCAAGTTTATTAGTGGTGGAGTTAGGACTCAAAATGAATTTATCTAACTCTAGAGCTGTTTGCTTTTAACAACTGTACCCTACTGTCGTATAATATCCTCCTGTCATATAATAATCTCCTGTAAAGTCTACCTGTTGGCCCTGAAAAGCCACATAGATTCTATCTAATCCCTCTTCCACACAATGAAGCTTTAAGTATTTGGTTGTTATTGTTTGGTTGCTCAGTTGTGTCCGACTCTTTGTGACCGCGTGGACTGCAGCACGCCAGGCTTCCCTGTCCTTCACCATCTCCTGGAGCTTGCTCAAACTCATGTCCATTGAGTCGATGATGCCATCCAACCATGTCATCCTCTGTCGCCCCCTACTTCTCCTGCCATTCTGTATTTGTTTAGAATGATTTTATTCTTGTACATCTTTTCTTCTGCAGTCTTAATTTAAAAAATTCTTTCACCTGTTGCCAGCTACATTATCTTCAGTGATTTCTCTAGTCTTCATCTCGCTGCTATGTTTGGATTCTGGTTAGGCTCCTATATGTCAGTGTCATTCTTAGTGGCGTAGGAAGATCTGAATATAGTACATTTGGGTGTGTTGTGATGAGACCCTACTTTGTGTTTGGATGCCACACTTGCAGCCCAAGAGTTCTGAACAGGACTCCCCAACTCCCCTATAGGTGTTAGTCAAGCCAGACTCCTGAAACTTTTTCATTTGCATATCTGGACCCTTGCTTTCCTCCTCCTGTGCTCAATACCTGGTATTTTGGAGCCAGATGGGGGATCTGTTATGTTTCATCTTTTGAGCATTGGTCACTATTCTAGCCTGCCAAACTTCCTCTTTTTCTCTCGTTCTCTCTTTTTCGATCTTAACTCTCATCCACCTTATTTATTCAAAATCTCAGCCTCCTGACATCTTGAAGCTGAAGCGGATCACAGGGATATATGTGATAGTCTCGTTTCATGTGTTACTCCAGTGTGACTGAACACACCTGAGGAGAACTAGATTAGGACTATGTTGGTTGGAGCTGTTGTCACATCAGACCCTGGAAGACGTGGGTGGAGAGAATCAATTTGGGAAGTGGTCCTGGGAAGTGTGAGGGAATGAGGGAGAGTGAGCCTAATGCAATGAAACGTGGTGAAGTGTGCATAGGGCTTCCTGGTGGTGCTAGTTGGAAAGAACATGCCTGCCAATGTAGAAGATGTCAGAGACACAAGTTTGATCGTCGGGTCTGGAAGAGCCCCTGGAAGAGGGCATGGTATCCCACTTCAGTATTCCTGCCTGGAGAATCCCATGGACAGACGAGCCTGGCAGGCTGCACCCCATAGAGTTGCACACAGTTGGACAGGACTGAAGCGACTTAGCAAGCGTGCACACAAAGTGTGCGTAAGACTCACCAGTGTGCCAGCTGGAGCTCAGTCCTTTGGGGCCCTTTGAGAAACCACAAGGAACATGCCTCAGAATCT
Source organism: Oreotragus oreotragus (assembly GCA_006410675.1). Lineage (NCBI taxonomy): Eukaryota > Metazoa > Chordata > Mammalia > Artiodactyla > Bovidae > Oreotragus > Oreotragus oreotragus. The sequence goes on along the minus strand of SJYX01009379.1, from coordinate 165,228 downwards.
CCTATCCAAGGCTGCAGCCAAGTTTTATCCTCGGGTTTGTGGATTGTGTTGTCATTCCTTCCACATGAACTTCTGGATTGCTCCTGCTTGCTAGCTGAGCAAGTTCTCCAAGTGTCGGGGAAGCGATCATGAGGACAGGAGGAGCGATGTGGGCGCTTGAGCTTGGAACCTGCCCACGTGCTGGGAACTCTCCACTGTGGTTGTCAGTGAACTTGNAGAGTTGCACACAGTTGGACAGGACTGAAGCGACTTAGCAAGCATGCACACAAAGTGTGCGTAAGACTCACCAGTGTGCCAGCTGGAGCTCAGTCCTTTGGGGCCCTTTGAGAAACCACAAGGAACATGCCTCAGAATCTCCTATCCAAGGCTGCAGCCAAGTTTTATCCTCGGGTTTGTGGATTGTGTTGTCATTCCTTCCACATGAACTTCTGGATTGCTCCTGCTTGCTAGCTGAGCAAGTTCTCCAAGTGTCAGGGAAGCGATCATGAGGACAGGAGGAGCGATGTGGGCGCTTGAGCTTGGAACCTGCCCACGTGCTGGGAACTCTCCACTGTGGTTGTCAGTGAACTTGGGCCTGAGGACACATAGTTGCGGTACTTGTATGTGCTTAGAATTTGCACCTGTTTCTTTATTTGAGAGATCTGTGATTAGACTACAAACTGTTTGAGGGTAAAAACTGTGCTCTGTCGAGTTACCTAGATCAAGAACAGTGTTTTGTGTATCGTTGGGGCTGAATTAATTTTTGTTGAATTAATGAATAAAGTCCTAGAAAATTGTAATTCTGAAAGGCAATATAATTTCAGTTCTGTCATCACATGGTTTTTTTGAGGTCTTACTATTACCCAGCATGTAACATAGATCTTAGGTGATTATTTCACTCATGAGAAAGCAAAGTATAGACCTATTATATTATTACAGCCTTATATGCTCTACCTCTGAATTTCAGTTCATTGGTGTTAAAAATACGTATTCTAATATATGAATCTGTAGTGTGAATAGCAGAAGATGAAAACTTCTACATGAATTAAGTGAAGTTCTTTTAGGTTGTAGCATTTTGTAGTTTGCTGCTACTCAATTTAGAAAACTGCAGTGAATTTCCAAGCCAGAAACTCCATGGTTTATTGAAAAACATCTTTAACATTCTCCAGTTAAATGTTTCTGCTGTCTTGATTCTGTGCATTTGTGGTAAGTCATCGTATTAAGAACCTTCTATAGCTAATCTCCTAGTATTAAACGCTTAAGTGGCAGTGGACATTGGATAGTAAGTTTATTCTTTTCAGTGAGATTTCAGAGAAGGGCCAAAAGATGGAATGAAAACACACTGCTTTGTCTCTTTGCTTCTCTCGTTGAATCTAGTCAGGATTGTAAAAGGGCTCCTACTTTTAAAGTGTTTTAGTCTCTGTTGGAAGGAAGTTGCTGTCCTTCTGAGTGGTTTTCTGTTTCGGGCTGCAACAACAAGAACACAATCGTGTATCTGTCTCTCTGTGTATGCTGTATGAACTTTGATTCATACATACAAATGAACTTCAATTGATTTGTGGCTTTGACTTGTGAAGTTTAATTTGCTCCATGGAGAGTAAAAGTAATGGGCAGAAAATGAGCAGGTGTGATGTCCATGGTTTAGTACTGTTAGAACAACTCCCTTGTTTTCTGTTCTGTATCCATGGGCCAATTTTCCAAGTTNCCTGTCCTTCACCATCTCCTGGAGCTTGCTCAAACTCATGTCCATTGAGTCGATGATGCCATCCAACCATGTCATCCTCTGTCGCCCCCTACTTCTCCTGCCATTCTGTATTTGTTTAGAATGATTTTATTCTTGTACATCTTTTCTTCTGCAGTCTTAATTTAAAAAATTCTTTCACCTGTTGCCAGCTACATTATCTTCAGTGATTTCTCTAGTCTTCATCTCGCTGCTATGTTTGGATTCTGGTTAGGCTCCTATATGTCAGTGTCATTCTTAGTGGCGTAGGAAGATCTGAATATAGTACATTTGGGTGTGTTGTGATGAGACCCTACTTTGTGTTTGGATGCCACACTTGCAGCCCAAGAGTTCTGAACAGGACTCCCCAACTCCCCTATAGGTGTTAGTCAAGCCAGACTCCTGAAACTTTTTCATTTGCATATCTGGACCCTTGCTTTCCTCCTCCTGTGCTCAATACCTGGTATTTTGGAGCCAGATGGGGGATCTGTTATGTTTCATCTTTTGAGCATTGGTCACTATTCTAGCCTGCCAAACTTCCTCTTTTTCTCTCGTTCTCTCTTTTTCGATCTTAACTCTCATCCACCTTATTTATTCAAAATCTCAGCCTCCTGACATCTTGAAGCTGAAGCGGATCACAGGGATATATGTGATAGTCTCGTTTCATGTGTTACTCCAGTGTGACTGAACACACCTGAGGAGAACTAGATTAGGACTATGTTGGTTGGAGCTGTTGTCACATCAGACCCTGGAAGACGTGGGTGGAGAGAATCAATTTGGGAAGTGGTCCTGGGAAGTGTGAGGGAATGAGGGAGAGTGAGCCTAATGCAATGAAACGTGGTGAAGTGTGCATAGGGCTTCCTGGTGGTGCTAGTTGGAAAGAACATGCCTGCCAATGTAGAAGATGTCAGAGACACAAGTTTGATCGTCGGGTCTGGAAGAGCCCCTGGAAGAGGGCATGGTATCCCACTTCAGTATTCCTGCCTGGAGAATCCCATGGACAGACGAGCCTGGCAGGCTGCACCCCATAGAGTTGCACACAGTTGGACAGGACTGAAGCGACTTAGCAAGCGTGCACACAAAGTGTGCGTAAGACTCACCAGTGTGCCAGCTGGAGCTCAGTCCTTTGGGGCCCTTTGAGAAACCACAAGGAACATGCCTCAGAATCTCCTATCCAAGGCTGCAGCCAAGTTTTATCCTCGGGTTTGTGGATTGTGTTGTCATTCCTTCCACATGAACTTCTGGATTGCTCCTGCTTGCTAGCTGAGCAAGTTCTCCAAGTGTCGGGGAAGCGATCATGAGGACAGGAGGAGCGATGTGGGCGCTTGAGCTTGGAACCTGCCCACGTGCTGGGAACTCTCCACTGTGGTTGTCAGTGAACTTGGGCCTGAGGACACATAGTTGCGGTACTTGTATGTGCTTAGAATTTGCACCTGTTTCTTTATTTGAGAGATCTGTGATTAGACTACAAACTGTTTGAGGGTAAAAACTGTGCTCTGTCAAGTTACCTAGATCAAGAACAGTGTTTTGTGTATCGTTGGGGCTGAATTAATTTTTGTTGAATTAATGAATAAAGTCCTAGAAAATTGTAATTCTGAAAGGCAATATAATTTCAGTTCTGTCATCACATGGTTTTTTTGAGGTCTTACTATTACCCAGCATGTAACATAGACCTTAGGTGATTATTTCACTCATGAGAAAGCAAAGTATAGACCTATTATATTATTACAGCCTTATATGCTCTACCTCTGAATTTCAGTTCATTGGTGTTAAAAATACGTATTCTAATATATGAATCTGTAGTGTGAATAGCAGAAGATGAAAACTTCTACATGAATTAAGTGAAGTTCTTTTAGGTTGTAGCATTTTGTAGTTTGCTGCTACTCAATTTAGAAAACTGCAGTGAATTTCCAAGCCAGAAACCCCATGGTTTATTGAAAAACATCTTTAACATTCTCCAGTTAAATGTTTCTGCTGTCTTGATTCTGTGCATTTGTGGTAAGTCATCGTATTAAGAACCTTCTATAGCTAATCTCCTAGTATTAAACGCTTAAGTGGCAGTGGACATTGGATAGTAAGTTTATTCTTTTCAGTGAGATTTCAGAGAAGGGCCAAAAGATGGAATGAAAACACACTGCTTTGTCTCTTTGCTTCTCTCGTTGAATCTAGTCAGGATTGTAAAAGGGCTCCTACTTTTAAAGTGTTTTAGTCTCTGTTGGAAGGAAGTTGCTGTCCTTCTGAGTGGTTTTCTGTTTCGGGCTGCAACAACAAGAACACAATCGTGTATCTGTCTCTCTGTGTATGCTGTATGAACTTTGATTCATACATACAAATGAACTTCAATTGATTTGTGGCTTTGACTTGTGAAGTTTAATTTGCTCCATGGAGAGTAAAAGTAATGGGCAGAAAATGAGCAGGTGTGATGTCCATGGTTTAGTACTGTTAGAACAACTCCCTTGTTTTCTGTTCTGTATCCATGGGCCAATTTTCCAAGTTCGGAGCTTGTTGTAAAAATCCCTTCGGGTGTTATGCATGATGTTAAATGTGTGTCTGAATGTTTGGTAAGTAGAGAATAAATACCTTTTGTCTGTGAACATTTTAACTTAATAACCAAGACAGCTCTTTCTAAGAATAGAAAGTCCTACGTATTGAAATTCCTAACTTTGAGTGCTTTGGATGGCCTTTGTCCATGTTGCCTTACTTAATTCGTGGTAGCCTCATTTTACAGATATAGAAATCACACTGTGAGGAAGTCAAATAATATGCTCAAGGTCACACAGCTGTTAGGTGATGAGACTGCCTTATCTGAAGCTGATGTTTTGAATTCTATAAGATCTTGATATATGTAGTAGAGATTTAGTGATTATTCACTGTGTGCAGTGCAGTGTGTGAGCTAGTTACTAGGGTTCAAATGAGTCAGAAATTAATGCTACTCTCAAGGAATTTATAATCTAATGAGGAAGATAAGATATGTGTATAAATAATTGCAATCCAACATAGAAAGTACAGGTTCAGTTCAGTTCAGTCGCTCAGTCATGTCCGACTCTTTGCAACCCCATAGAACACAGCACGCCAGGCTTCCCTGTCCATCATCAACTCCCAGAACATGCTCACACTTACGTCTGTCAGTTCAGTGATGCCATCCAACCATCTCATTCTCTGTTGTCCCCTTCTCCTCCTGCCTTCAATCTTTCCCAGCATCAGGGTCTTCTCCAATCTTTCCCAGCATCAGGGTCTTCTCCAAGGTTACTATAACTTTTTATGTAGCCCTTCGCATCACGTGGCCAAAGTATTGGAGTTTCAGCTTCAGCATCAGTCCTTCCAATGAATATTCAGGACTGATTTCCTTTAGGATTGGCTGGTTTGATACCTTTCCAGTCAAAGGGACTCTCAAGAGTCTTCTCCAACACCACAGTTCAAAAGCATCAATACTTTGGTGCTCAGCTTTCTTTATAACCCAACTCTCAAATCCATTGGAGAAGGCAATGGCAACCCACTCCAATACTCTTGCCTGGAAAATCCCATGGACGGAGGAGCCTGGTAGGCTGCAGTCCATGGGGTCACGGAGAGTCGGACACAACTGAGCAACTTCACTTTCACTTTTCACTTTCATGCATTGGAGAAGGCAATGGCAACCCACTCCAGTATTCTTGCCTGGAGAATCTCAGGGATGGCGGAACCTGGTGGGCTCCCATCTATGGAGTCGCACAGAGTTGAATACAACTGAAGCAACTTAGCAGCAGCAGCAGCTCACAACCATACATGACTACTGGAAAAACCATAGCTTTGACTAGACAGATCTTTGTTGGAAAAGTAATATCTCTGCTTTTTAATATGCTGTCTAGGTTGATCATAACTTTTCTTCTAAGCAGCNTCTTCGCATCACGTGGCCAAAGTATTGGAGTTTCAGCTTCAGCATCAGTCCTTCCAATGAATATTCAGGACTGATTTCCTTTAGGATTGGCTGGTTTGATCCCTTTCCAGTCAAAGGGACTCTCAAGAGTCTTCTCCAACACCACAGTTCAAAAGCATCAATGCTTTGGTGCTCAGCTTTCTTTATAATCCAACTCTCAAATCCATTGGAGAAGGCAATGGCAACCCACTCCAGTACTCTTGCCTGGAAAATCCCGTGGATGGAGGAGCCTGGTAGGCTGCAGTACATGGGGTCATGAAGAGTCGGACACAACTGAGCAACTTCACTTTCACTTTTCACTTTCATGCATTGGAGAAGGCCATGGCAACCTACTCCAGTGTTCTTGCCTGGAGAATCCCAGGGATGGCGGAACCTGGTGAACGCCCATCTATGGAGTCGCACAGAGTTGAATACAACTGAAGCAACTTAGCAGCAGCAGCAGCTCACAACCATACGTGACTGCTGGAAAAACCATAGCTTTGACTAGACAGATCTTTGTTGGAAAAGTAATAGCTCTGCTTTTTAATATGCTGTCTAGGTTGATCATAACTTTTCTTCTAAGCAGCAAGCATCGTTTAATTTCATGGCTGCAGTGACTTTGGAGCCCAAGAGAATAAAGTCTGTCACTGTTTCCACTCTTTCCCTGTATATTTGCCATGAAGTGATGGGACCAGATGCCATGATCTTAGTTTTCTGAATGTTGAGTTTTAAGCCAGCTTTTTCACTCTCCTCTTTCACTTTCATCAAGAGGCTCTTCAATTCCCTTTCACTTTCTGCCATAAGGGTGGTGTCATTTGCATATCTGAGGTTATTGATAGTTCTCCCAGCAGTCTTAATTCCAGCTTGTGCTTCATCCAGCACAGCATTTTGCATGATGTACTCTGCCTATAAGTTAAATAAGCAGGGTGACAATATACAGCCTTGATGTACTCCTTTCCTAGTTTGTAACCAATCTGTTGTTCCATGTCCAGTTCTAACTGTTGCTTCTTGACCTGCATACAGATTTCTCACGAGGCAGGTAAGGTGGTCTGATATTCCCATCTCTTGAAGAATTTTCCAGTTTGTTGTGATCTACACTGTCAAAGGCTTTGGTGTAATCAGTGAAGCAGAAGTAGATTTTTTTTGGAATTTTGTTGGTTTTTCTATCATCCAAGGGATGTTGGCAATTTGATCTCTGGTTCCTCTGCCTTTTCTCAATCCAGTTTGAACATCTGGAATTTCACGGTTCACGTACTGTTGAAGCCTGGCTTGGAGAATTTTGAGCATTACTTTGCTAACATGTGTTGCTACTGCTGCTAAGTCACTTCAGTCGTGTCTGACTCTGTGCGACCCCATAGACGGGCGCCCACCAGGCTCTGCCGTCCTGGGGATTCTCCAGGCAAGAACAGTGGAGTGGGTTGCCATTTCCTTCTCCAATGCGTGAATGTGAAAAGTGAAAGTGAAGTCGCTCAGTCGTGTCCAACTCTTTGCAACGTTATGGACTGCAGCCTACCAGGCTCCAAATTTGCTGGCGTATTGAGTACAGCACTTTCACAGCATTATCTTTTAGAATTTGAAATAGCTCAGCTGGAATTCTGTCACCTCCACTAGCTTTGTTCATAGTGATGCTTCCTAAGGCCGACTTGACTTTGCACTCTAGGATGTCTGGCTCTAGGTGAGTGATTGTGCCATCTTGGTTATCTGGGTCATGAAAATCTTTTTTGGTATAGTTCTTCTGTATATTCTTGCCACCTCTTCTTAATATCTTCTTTTTCTGTTAGACCCATACCATTTCTGTCCTTTATTGTGCCCATCTTTACATGAAATGTTCCCTTGGTATCTCTAACTTTCTTGGAGAGATCTCTAGTCTTTCCCATTCTATTGTTTTCCTCTGTTTCATGCACTGATCATTGAGGAAGGCTTTCTTATCTCTCCTTGCATTTCTTTGGAATGCTGCATTCACATGAGTATATCTTTCCTTTTCTCCTTTGCTTTTTACTTCTCTTCTTTTTTCTGCTATTTGTAAGGCCTCCTCAGACAACCATTTTGCCTTTTTGCATTTCTTTTTCTTGGGCATGGTCTTGATCCCTGCCTCCTGTACAGTGTCACAAACCTCTGTACATAGTTCTTCGGGCACTCTGTCTATCAGATCTAATCCCTTGAATCTATTTGTCACTTCTACTGTATAATCATAAGAGATTGGATTTAGGTCATACCTGAATGGTCTAGTGGTTTTCCTTACTTTCTTCAATTTTAGTCTGAATCTGGCAAGAAGGAGTACATGATTTGAGTCATAGTCAGCTCCTGGTCTTGCTTTTGTTGACTGTGTAGAGCTTCTCCATCTTTGGTTTCAAAGAATATAATCAAATCTGATTTTGGTATTGACCATCTGGTTAAGAAAGTACAAAGGGCTACATAAAAAGTTATAGTAATGGTACTGTGGAATGATGGAGTGTTTTAAATTTTTTGCAACTTTATTGAGGTACAGTTGTTTAAAATGTACAATTTGATGAATTTTGACATATACATATACCAGTGAAACCACCACCACAATAAAGGAGAAAATGAACTAGTAAAATAAGTAAGTTCTAGTCAAGGAGTCCAGCTGATAAACCATAGTATATATATTCCATGCTGGTAGATTGGAAAAGACCCTAATGCTGGGAAAGATTGAGGGCAGGAAGAGAAGGGGCTGACAGAGGATGAGAAGGTTGGATGGTATCAACTCAATGGACACGAGTTTGAGCAGACGCTGGGAGTTGGTGAAAGAGCAGGAAGTCTGGCATACTGCAGTCCATGGGGTTGCAAAGAGTGAGACACGACTGAGTGACTGAATAACAGCAATGCTGGTAGACTCGTGAGCTGGAGCAGGTGTGGCCCTGTGGAGCCCAGAGGTGCAGGGATGGAATGCATAAAGATATATGGCAGGGCATTGGTACTGATGGTTCATGGGGTCACTACTGCCTCCACCCCTTTGTTCCCAAGCCATCTACCCTTCCTCTTGGGCACATGGACCTGTAGAGGTCTCTGATTTTGTAAATGCACTGTGTGCTGAAGAATGGCACTTTTTTCTTCCAGAGAGTCACCTGGTACATCGATTGTGTCTTTAGAAAAGCATTTCAGCGTTCTGTGAGACTGGTCGTTCCTAGGCGCGTTATGCGATAAGCTATCCCACAACCATGGGTTATTCCCATACCTCGTTTACCGGTCATGTGCTGTGCTTGGTGGACTCCATGCCTGTGAATCAGGTAATTCTCATAACCACAGGGGGTCAAAAGTAATAGGATGAAGGTAATAGGAATCACATTGAGAAAATAGAGTGTGTCAGTATACAGTAACAGGCAAGATGAGTGGTAAAGAAAAGGATTCTGTAGAACCAGAAAGCTGATCTTGTTCTGTCATGTTGGATAGAAGCTAGCCACTTCCAAAGTGCAAATTTTAGCCAGTTCTTCAGAGTTCTCAGTCTGAGGTTTATTGGCTTGTAGTCTGGATAAAAACGATGTGTGTCTTTTCAGTTGACAAACGTATCCATAGTTTCATGCTGAGCTAATTGTTTTTAATTATTATTTATTTTTGACTGTGCTCGGTCTTCGTTGCCACTTGCAGGCTTTCTCTAGTTGTGGTAAGGTTGCTTCTCTTGTTGGGGAGTGCAGGCTTAGTAGTTGTGGCGCACAGGCTTAGTTGCTCCCTGGCATGTGGGATCTTCCTGGACCAGGGATCGAACCTGTGTCTCTTGTATTGACAGGCAGATTTTTAACTATTGGATCATCAGGGAAGTCTTGTTATGCTATGTTCATTGTTAAGAGTGGGTGATAAGACCCTTTCTATTGATGCTCAAGGGCAGTTTTCCTCTGATGTCTTTTCTAGAAACCAAATGTCCATATTTCAAAAATGGAGATTTCAAGTTCCTGTTTTGAGAGATGAGAATAGCTCCTTAATTAAGATAACATATTCCTTGTTAGTAGAAAGATTTGTGCCTATGGGGAAAATAAATTTTGGCTTTTCAGGCCTAGTGTTCACCTTTTCATGAAAGTAGTTCCCAGGGGAATACTTGGTATGCAAAGCTAAATTGCATTTTCCTTTTAAATAGTAAGTATAATACTGAGATGAAAGTGCCAAGCCATTACCCAAATAAATTTGGCCTTCTCCATGACATAGACAAGTAAACCAATGATAACTAAATGTGATCAGGGCTACTCTACTACCACTGCTGCTAATCACTGACATTTATTTAGTCCTTACTATATGTCAGGTGATGTCTGCAATCCTTTCTGGTGGCTCAGATGGTAAAGTGTCTGCCTGCAGTGCGGGAGATCTGAGTTCAATCCCTGGGTCAGGAAGATCCCCTGGAGAAGGAAATGGCAACCCACTCCAGTACTCTTGCCTGGAAAATTCCGTGGATGGAGGAGCCTGGTGGGCTACTGTCCCTGGGGTTGCAAAGAGTCGGACACTACCAAGCAATTTCACCTAGTCTGCAATGCTTTATATTATCTTATCCATTCCATCTTTCTGAAACCCTAAGAAGTATGCATTGTCATTAAGATAGTATTATCTGCGTGTACTGTATAAGGTGATGAATTTCCTGGGAGGCTCAGCGGGTAAACAGTCTGCCTGCAATGTAGGAGACACAGGAGACTTGGGTTCGATTCCTGGGTCAGGAAGATCCCCTGGAGAAGGAACTGGCAATCCACTCCAGTATTCCTGCCTGAAAAATCCCATGGACAGAGGAGCTTGGTGGGCTACACAGTCCATGGGATTGCGAATAGTCAGACTCATTGATTGAGTGACTAAGTGCAGAATACTGCAGACCTTGAAACAAACAAACAAAATATAAGGTACTAAAACAGAAATAAAAAAACAACAAAGACCAAAGGCTTACAGAAGATAGAAGTTTATTTCTTTTTCACCTGATAGTTCCTAGTGATACAGAACTGTCTTGTAACTGTATTGTCTTTAACACATAGCTTCCAAAATTGCTTCGGTAGTTACTATTCCGTAGTCAATACAAAGAGGGCAAAGGGCAATTAGATTCTTCTTTGAGGAGAACTTCTGGATTTGCATGTATTACTCCTACTCATGTGTAACAGTCATATAGTGTATTGGGCTGAGTGAGATCCTAGTTCCCAGACCAGGGATCGAACCCATGTTCCCTGCGTTGGCAGGTGGACTCCCANTAAGGCCTCCTCAGACAACCATTTTGCCTTTTTGCATTTCTTTTTCTTGGGCATGGTCTTGATCCCTGCCTCCTGTACAGTGTCACAAACCTCTGTACATAGTTCTTCGGGCACTCTGTCTATCAGATCTAATCCCTTGAATCTATTTGTCACTTCTACTGTATAATCATAAGAGATTGGATTTAGGTCATACCTGAATGGTCTAGTGGTTTTCCTTACTTTCTTCAATTTTAGTCTGAATCTGGCAAGAAGGAGTACATGATTTGAGTCATAGTCAGCTCCTGGTCTTGCTTTTGTTGACTGTGTAGAGCTTCTCCATCTTTGGTTTCAAAGAATATAATCAAATCTGATTTTGGTATTGACCATCTGGTTAAGAAAGTACAAAGGGCTACATAAAAAGTTATAGTAATGGTACTGTGGAATGATGGAGTGTTTTAAATTTTTTGCAACTTTATTGAGGTACAGTTGTTTAAAATGTACAATTTGATGAATTTTGACATATACATATACCAGTGAAACCACCACCACAATAAAGGAGAAAATGAACTAGTAAAATAAGTAAGTTCTAGTCAAGGAGTCCAGCTGATAAACCATAGTATATATATTCCATGCTGGTAGATTGGAAAAGACCCTAATGCTGGGAAAGATTGAGGGCAGGAAGAGAAGGGGCTGACAGAGGATGAGAAGGTTGGATGGTATCAACTCAATGGACACGAGTTTGAGCAGACGCTGGGAGTTGGTGAAAGAGCAGGAAGTCTGGCATACTGCAGTCCATGGGGTTGCAAAGAGTGAGACACGACTGAGTGACTGAATAACAGCAATGCTGGTAGACTCGTGAGCTGGAGCAGGTGTGGCCCTGTGGAGCCCAGAGGTGCAGGGATGGAATGCATAAAGATATATGGCAGGGCATTGGTACTGATGGTTCATGGGGTCACTACTGCCTCCACCCCTTTGTTCCCAAGCCATCTACCCTTCCTCTTGGGCACATGGACCTGTAGAGGTCTCTGATTTTGTAAATGCACTGTGTGCTGAAGAATGGCACTTTTTTCTTCCAGAGAGTCACCTGGTACATCGATTGTGTCTTTAGAAAAGCATTTCAGCGTTCTGTGAGACTGGTCGTTCCTAGGCGCGTTATGCGATAAGCTATCCCACAACCATGGGTTATTCCCATACCTCGTTTACCGGTCATGTGCTGTGCTTGGTGGACTCCATGCCTGTGAATCAGGTAATTCTCATAACCACAGGGGGTCAAAAGTAATAGGATGAAGGTAATAGGAATCACATTGAGAAAATAGAGTGTGTCAGTATACAGTAACAGGCAAGATGAGTGGTAAAGAAAAGGATTCTGTAGAACCAGAAAGCTGATCTTGTTCTGTCATGTTGGATAGAAGCTAGCCACTTCCAAAGTGCAAATTTTAGCCAGTTCTTCAGAGTTCTCAGTCTGAGGTTTATTGGCTTGTAGTCTGGATAAAAACGATGTGTGTCTTTTCAGTTGACAAACGTATCCATAGTTTCATGCTGAGCTAATTGTTTTTAATTATTATTTATTTTTGACTGTGCTCGGTCTTCGTTGCCACTTGCAGGCTTTCTCTAGTTGTGGTAAGGTTGCTTCTCTTGTTGGGGAGTGCAGGCTTAGTAGTTGTGGCGCACAGGCTTAGTTGCTCCCTGGCATGTGGGATCTTCCTGGACCAGGGATCGAACCTGTGTCTCTTGTATTGACAGGCAGATTTTTAACTATTGGATCATCAGGGAAGTCTTGTTATGCTATGTTCATTGTTAAGAGTGGGTGATAAGACCCTTTCTATTGATGCTCAAGGGCAGTTTTCCTCTGATGTCTTTTCTAGAAACCAAATGTCCATATTTCAAAAATGGAGATTTCAAGTTCCTGTTTTGAGAGATGAGAATAGCTCCTTAATTAAGATAACATATTCCTTGTTAGTAGAAAGATTTGTGCCTATGGGGAAAATAAATTTTGGCTTTTCAGGCCTAGTGTTCACCTTTTCATGAAAGTAGTTCCCAGGGGAATACTTGGTATGCAAAGCTAAATTGCATTTTCCTTTTAAATAGTAAGTATAATACTGAGATGAAAGTGCCAAGCCATTACCCAAATAAATTTGGCCTTCTCCATGACATAGACAAGTAAACCAATGATAACTAAATGTGATCAGGGCTACTCTACTACCACTGCTGCTAATCACTGACATTTATTTAGTCCTTACTATATGTCAGGTGATGTCTGCAATCCTTTCTGGTGGCTCAGATGGTAAAGTGTCTGCCTGCAGTGCGGGAGATCTGAGTTCAATCCCTGGGTCAGGAAGATCCCCTGGAGAAGGAAATGGCAACCCACTCCAGTACTCTTGCCTGGAAAATTCCGTGGATGGAGGAGCCTGGTGGGCTACTGTCCCTGGGGTTGCAAAGAGTCGGACACTACCAAGCAATTTCACCTAGTCTGCAATGCTTTATATTATCTTATCCATTCCATCTTTCTGAAACCCTAAGAAGTATGCATTGTCATTAAGATAGTATTATCTGCGTGTACTGTATAAGGTGATGAATTTCCTGGGAGGCTCAGCGGGTAAACAGTCTGCCTGCAATGTAGGAGACACAGGAGACTTGGGTTCGATTCCTGGGTCAGGAAGATCCCCTGGAGAAGGAACTGGCAATCCACTCCAGTATTCCTGCCTGAAAAATCCCATGGACAGAGGAGCTTGGTGGGCTACACAGTCCATGGGATTGCGAATAGTCAGACTCATTGATTGAGTGACTAAGTGCAGAATACTGCAGACCTTGAAACAAACAAACAAAATATAAGGTACTAAAACAGAAATAAAAAAACAACAAAGACCAAAGGCTTACAGAAGATAGAAGTTTATTTCTTTTTCACCTGATAGTTCCTAGTGATACAGAACTGTCTTGTAACTGTATTGTCTTTAACACATAGCTTCCAAAATTGCTTCGGTAGTTACTATTCCGTAGTCAATACAAAGAGGGCAAAGGGCAATTAGATTCTTCTTTGAGGAGAACTTCTGGATTTGCATGTATTACTCCTACTCATGTGTAACAGTCATATAGTGTATTGGGCTGAGTGAGATCCTAGTTCCCAGACCAGGGATCGAACCCATGTTCCCTGCGTTGGCAGGTGGACTCCCAGCCACTGGACTACCAGAGAAGTCCCCACACATCCCGTTTTGTGGATGAGTAGATCAAGGTGCAGAGAAGTTAAGTAACTTGTCCAAGGTCATATAGCTAGTAAGAAGCAAAAGACTGACTGAAATCCAGACTCTTAACCACTATCTATAGTGCTTTTAGTCCTAAGGGGCTATTGAAGTAAGAGAAGATTATAATTGCCTTGGGAATTCAGAGGAAGAATGGAGGTAAGCTGGAGCTGTGGAAGGATGGGCAGTCAGCTGTTAACTAGGTGGAAAGGAGAGGGCTGGGGAGAAATAGGCACAGGGATGTGTAGTAGCATGACTCATTTGTGGTTGTGGTTTTAGGAAAGTTAAAAGCTGAGGAGAATGTGGAATAGTGACAGAAATGAGCTTGGAGGAGGGTCTGGGTGCTTTAATTTTTAACACCTACCCTCCTCCCCCACCAAAAAAAAAATACCCCAGAACAAAACTGCGTGGCTTTCTGAGCATTCACTTGCTTAACGCCTGAATCTCTGGGTTTGCTTCTGGCTTCTTCTGTTCTGACCTGCTTGGCTGATCTCTGATGAACTTGTTTGTGTATCTGTGGTCAGCTGATGGCTGGATGGTATGGGCTGGCTTCACTCACTTACCTGTCTGCGGATAGGTTGTTAACAGGCGTGGGTGGGCCATTCATCTCATTCTCCGTCAGGCTAGCTCAGATTCCTCCCATAAGGAGAGTGTGAGAACAGCCAGAAAGGGCAGTCCTCCCCTAGTGCTCAAGTATTACTCAGACCTCTAATGTTATATGGCTAAGTTCAGAGGCAGAGAGTGGAGAAATTGACTGTGTCTTTTGACAGAAGTATCTGCAAAGCCACTTGCAAAGAGACATGCATACAGGGATGAGAAGAATTTATGACTGCTTGCCATTTACCACAGTAATGAGCTTGGTTCTGGCATCCTTTCTGCCAGAAGCGTAGATCTAGAAGATTACTGGAGATGTTAATCTTGAGGTACAGGAAAAAAATCCAGATGCAAAATACAGATTTGAAATTTGATAGCATATAGATAGAATTTAAGTTCCCTGGTGGTGCAGAAGTTAAAGCGTCTGCCTGCAATAAAGCTGAGAGTGAGAAGAGTTCCCTAAATGGAATCCCTGAGAATACCAACATTTAAGGTACTTTTCCCAAAACAACAATATCAAGAACCACAATGAAGTACTACTACAAAAATGAGTAAAATAAAACTACTGACAATATCAAGTGTTTACAAAATGCAGATCAACTAGGACTCTCATGCATTTGTCAGTGATGTGAAAAATGCTCCAGCCATTTTGGAAAAGAGTTTAGCAGTTTCTTATAAAGTTAAACACACATACCTATAAAAGCCCAAATCTCACTCTTAAATATTTACCAAGAGCAATTAAAACTTACTTTCATACAAAGATATCTGTTCCTCTGAGCTTATATTAAAAACTGGAAAAAGTTAAAAACTCTTTTAATGAATGGATAAATAATACACGAAGTACATTACTATGCAACAGTAAAAAGGAGTGAACCAGGGATACCTCCAGCCACATGGTGACTCTCAAGTGCAGGGCACTCGGTGAAAGAAGTCAGTCTCAAAAATCTGCCTAACGTATGGTTCCATTTATGTACTATTATGGAAGAGGATGAGGCGGGAGGGGCAAATTTAGTCAGTTCAAGATAGAATAGTCCAGAGGGGAAAACTAGCCCTGAAATGGTTAGAAGTTCATGTGATCCAGAAATAATCTCATGACTTCTCTGAAAAATAATGAAGTCTCCCCCCCTACACTTCTGTGAATTTTTTTCTCCTCTAAGTCTAGCTGTGTTGAAACATGGAGAAAGCTCTTAAGCATTCAGGACTCTTTGCTTCTCTGGGCCCTCTCTGGAGGTCCTCGGTGAGGTCTTCAGATATTTACATAATGCGGAATTAATTTTGGGGGAAAGAACAATCCTTATGAAAGTACAACAAAGCACACTTTAATCACTTTTATAGGATGTTTGTCCTTCTAAATATACGGAAGGTTATAGAGTATTTCTACCTGTGCTATATCCATTATTATTTTTGTATTTCTTAGGTAATTTCAAGTATATTATTCCAGTGGAATTTCCAATGAGATATGCATTGCTTTTATAATATAGTTTTCAGAAACACATTGTGATGAGAAGCATGGACTGTTTGTAAAACTAAAGCTATGGCTCACTCAGAAACTCTTCAGTGAATTAAATTGTAGCTATTTTTTAAAATTTATTTTTTAATTGGAGGAAAGTTGCTTTACAATGTTGTATTGATTTCTGCTGTATAACAGTGCAAATCAGCCATAATTATACTATAATCCCCTCCCTCTTGACCGTCACTCCCCTCTCCCATCTTACCCCTCTAGGTCATCACACAGCACCAGGATGGGTTCCTTTTGTTATTTTTAAATAAACTATTACCCTATCCTCTCTTATTTTGTCATGTATTAGGCATATTGAAAACTTATTAAAAAGTCAGTCACTCCAGTTTTCACAAGCTGTATGGCATAAAATATCTCTAGAGGGAGGGAAAATATCTTACCCACATTTGATATTTTAAGTGAGAGTATGTATGAATTAAGATTATACTTCTATGGTTTATGGTAGATTGGCCTTACTTATTTTACTCTTTTGAGTATTAAATAAATTAATATATGTTTTGTTTATGAAAGTCTCCGTACATCTTATAAAACTTATTAATCATTAACTTACTCAAGCAACCTCAGATAAAAGATAGATTTGTACATTGTATGCTCAAGTCCAAGTCAACTGCCTTTCTTCCCAGGTGTTGATTTAGTGAATAAGCAGTTTAAAGATATTCTCTGATCAGGTGCCCTTGTTTACACTTTGTGGTTTTCAAGGCAAATACAGCAATTTCAGAATAAAGCAAACTGCTGGCGGGTGGCAGTGTTTGTTTTACAAATGCCTGGAAGTAGTTTGGAAACGTTGCCTTTTGAAGAATAAGAGGTAAAGACTGAACAAAGCAGCCCTCTGAGTAGAGATCCAGCCTCAACTGGTGGTTCACCAGCCTCTCACCTTGTTCTTCTCAAGCCTTGTCAGTCTTTTGTTAGCCGCTGTGTGCTGGGCTTCGTCACTCAGTCATGTGCAACTCTTTGCAGCCCCCTGGACGGTAGCTCACCAGGCTCTTCTGTCCAGGGGGATTCTCCAGGCAAGAATACTGGAGTGGGTTGCCATGCCCTCCTCCAGGGGATCTTCGCAACCCAGCAATGAAACCCAGGTCTTTCTCACTGCAGGCCGGTTCTTTACTGACTGAGCCACGAGGGAAGCCCAAGAGTACTGGAGTGGGGAGCCTATCCCTTCTCCAGGGGATCTTTCTGACCCAGGAATTGAACGGCGGTGTCCTGCTTTGTTGGCAGATTCTTTACCAGTTTGTTAGCTGAGGCCCCTGCAAAAAGAGATTTATGCCCTGTGCAAGTGAAAGTGATAGGTCCCTAGGAGTTCACGGAGTCTTGCTTCTTCTCTAATGTTTTGCTATATGACTGTAATTTTTGGTGATGGTGGTGGTGGTGTGTATGTGTGGGTGTGTGTTTGCAGGTGTGCATGTTTGTGTGTCTGACTGTTCCACTGGATGACTTAGAGCCGGTTAAAATTAAAATTCTAGAGTCTCTCAAGGTCCATGAAAAACCAGAAGATAATAAGCACATCCATAAAGTGTTCTGTCTTGAAATCATAGTATCAGTTCAGTTCAGTCACTCAGTCGTGTCTGACTCTGTGCAGCCCGATGAATCGCAGCACGCCAGGCCTCCCTGTTCATCACCATCTCCCGGAGTTCACTCAGAGTCACGTCCATCGAGTCCGTGATGCCATCCAGCCATCTCATCCTCGGTCGTCCCCTTCTCCTTCTGCCCCCAATCCCTCCCAGCATCAGAGTCTTTCCCAGTGAGTCAAATCTTCGCATGAGGTGGCCGAAGTACTGGAGTTTCAGCTTTAGCATCATTCCTTCCAAAGAAATCCCAGGACTGATCTCCTTCAGAATGGACTGGTTGGATCTCCTTGCAGTCTAAGGGACTCTCAAGAGTCTTCTCCAACACCACAGTTCAAATCCATCAATTCTTCAATCATAGGTATGCTGGTGCTGCTGCTGCTGCTAAGTCGCTTCAGTTGTGTCTGACTCTGTGTGACCCCATAGATGGCAGCCCACCAGGCTCCCCTGTCCCTGGGATTCTCCAGGCAAGAACACTGGAGTGGGTTGCCATTTCCAGTACTCTTGCCTGGAATTCTATGGATGGAGGAGGCTGGTAGGCTGCAGTCCATGGGGTTGCTAGGAGTTGGATATGACTGAGCGACTTCACTTTCACTTTCACGCATTGGAGAAGTCAGACCAGCAGGTATACCTAAGGAGGCAGGACAAAATGAAGGGACAAGGTAAATAGTTATTTTCCGTGAATTTTTTGAGTTCAGCACTGTGCCTACAGCAGGATGGACCTTTGACAAATATTTATGAATGAATGAATTGGCAAATATAAAGATTGTGGAATCACATAAAAGTTTGAAAAACATGAGATGCAGTGTTTATCATAGTATTTTTTTTATAATGAAGGAAACAAATATACACAAGGAGAAAAAAGATATAGACATTGTGATTTGTCCTTAGTGGAAATTTAATATTTTCAAGTAAAGTTTAATAACTACAAAATATGAAATGGATGTATATATCCATATACATGGGCTTCCAGGTGGCGGTAGTGGTAAAGAACCTGCCTGTCCATGCAGGAGATGTAAGAGACATGAGTTTGATCCCTGGAGGAGGACATGGCAATCCACTCCAGTATTCTTGCCTGGGAAATCCCATGGACAGAGGAACCTGGAGGGCTACAGTCTGGGGTTGCAGAGTCAGACATGACTGAAGTGACAACACACACTCGCACACACCCATATATATGTGTGTATATATATGTGTGTGTGTGTATGTATATATGCATCTTCTCTATCCATTCATCTGTTGGTGAGCACTCAGGTGGCTATTGTAAATAATGCTATGAAGAACATAGGGCTGCATGAGTGAGTAAGTGAGTGAAGTCGCTCAGTCGTGTCCGACTCTTTGCGACCCCGTGGACTGTAGCCCACCAGGCTCCTCTGTCCATGGGATTCTTCAGGCAACAGTACTGGAGTGGGTTGCCATTTCCTTCTCCAGGGGGTTTTCATGACCCAGGGATTGAACCCGGGTCTCCTGCATTGCAGGCAGACGCTTTAACCTCTGAGCCACCAGGGAAGCCCTATAGCTTTACAAATTAGTGTTTATACATACAATGGAATATTACTCAGCCATAATAAATAATTGAAATCTTACCATCTGCAATAACAGAGATGGACCTAGAGGGTATTTTGCTAGGTGAAATAAGTCAGACAAAGACAAATACTGTAATATTTCACTTATATGTGGAATCTAAAAAACAAAACAAATGAACAAGCATAGCAAAATGGAAACCGAGTCATAGATACGGAGAACAAACATGTGCTTGTCAGAGAGGGAGGGGGGCATGGGGAAGAAAGAAATGGATGAGGGAGATGAAGCAGGACAAACTTTCATTTGCAAAATAATTGAGTCGCAGGTATGAAATGTACAGGGTGAGAAATAGAGTCAGGAATGCATAATATCTTTGTATGGTGACAGACTGTAACTAGACTTACAGTGGTGAGCATTTTGAAATGTATAAAAATATCGAATCACTGTGTTGTACAGTAAGAACTAACATACTGTTGTAGGTTAATTATATACCTCAAAAGCAAACAAACAGACTCATAGAAAAAGATAATAAATTTATAGTTAGAAGAAGTGCAGGGTGGGGAGGAGATGGTGAATTGGAGGAAGGCAATCAAAAGGTGCAAACTTCCAGTTATAAGATAAATAAGCACTAGGGGTGTACTATACTACATGACAAATATAATTAACACTGCTGTTAATTATGATTAACACTTAGGATTTAAGAGTTCTAAGAGTCCTCATCATGAGGGAAAAAATAGTTTTTTTCCCGTTCTTTAATGTTGTATCTACATGAGGTGATGGATGTTCACCAACCCTATTGTGATAATCATTTAATAATGTATATAAGTCAAATCTTTATGATGTACACTGTAAACTTATATGGTGCTATATGCTAATTTTGTCTCAGTAAAACTGGAAGAAAGAGATAATGTGAAGTGTGAAAAGAGCTCTAGTTAAAATTGTAAATATAATGCATTTTCAGTTATCTAAAATACATATGCATGTATAGTTGAATATTTTGGTAACTGTATTTGTTTGCCTTACTAAGAACATACATCAAAATAATAAATATGGTTAACCTTGGGGCATGAAAAAAGTTAGGACTTTATTTTTTCTTTGTATTCTTTAGATTTTCCAAAGTATTTTGATCATATATCAGTTTTATATTAAGAGAAAAGTCAAGTATTTTTTTACATACACACTTATTTTAAGCCACTAGAAGAAATTTTGAGTTGTTTCAGATTGAGATATTTTTCTGTCCTAGGCTCAGAATTTTTTAATTTCTTTACTGCTTGTGTGACGCTGACTTGAATGTCTGGAGGAGGCAGAGAAAGAGGGAATTCCAGGCAGAGGAGGGAGTACTGGCAGCCAATACTGCACTTATCAGAAGGAAGACTCAAGCTCAAGAAGCCATTTCAATTTGTCCTGTAATATCTACTGCTTCCTGTGATGATCTTTACCAGGATCTGGGCCGAGAAGGAGGCCTGGCTGCTGCAGGAGTGTCAAGAAAAGGACAAGAAAGCTTGCAGCAGTGAATAGAAGAAAATAAAGAAACACTCGTTTATCTGCAGCTTTGCTTGCCCTTTGCCATGTAGAAGATATAAAAACTAGGCCTATTAGGAGGAAAAATAATAATAATTAAATATATGTATCATACACACATATATTCTACTTGCTAAAGTTTTTAGTGGTTTTTCTAGCTGTAGAACATATATATTCCTTTAGTGCTTCACTTTTTTCCCTTTCTTCTCTCTTTAGTAGGGGAAATTTTTGGACATTTAAAAGTGAAAAGACCATATACAAAAATTAGCTCAAGGAAGATTATAGACATAAATGTAAGAGTGAAAACTATTGAGATTATTAAAAACAAACATAGGAATAACTCTTTGTGATGTTAGGTTATGCAGTCATTTCTTAGATATGACATCAAAGGCACAAGTGATGAAAAAAATAGACTGGATTTCATCAAAATTAAAGCTTTTATGCTTCAAAGTACAGCATCAAGAAAGTGTAAAGATAACCCATGATCTGGGAGAAAATATTTGCAAAACACATATTTGATAAAGGGCTCATATCTCAAATGTATTAAGAGCTCCTACAACTCAATAATAAAAAGAGAAATTATGTAATTGAAAAATGGGCAAAAGATCTGAACATGCATTTCTCAAAAAAAGATAAAAATGGTCAATTAAGCACATTAAAATATGTTAAATATCAGTAGTCATTGGGGAAATATAAATAAAATCCACAGTGACTGTTACTTCACACATGTATTATGGCTGTACTAAAAAAAAATTGACAATAACAAGTGTTGGTGAGGATGTGAAATATTAGAACCTTATACACTGTTGGTGGGAATGTAAAATGATGCATAATTTTAGAGAACAATCCAGGAGTTCCTCAAAAAGATAAAGTTATCATTTGACCTAGGAAATCATCTCTAGATATATGCCTAAATGAGATGAAACATAATCCACACTAAAACTTGCCTACAGATGTTCATAGCAGGATTATTTATAATAGCCCAAAGTGAAAAAAGTCCCAGATGTTCATCAGCTGATACATGGATAAACAAAACATGGTATATCCCCACAAGGGAACATTATTTACCCATAAAAAGTAAGGATGTACTGAGACATGACATGGATGAACCTTGAAACCATTATGCTAAGTTACGAAAGACTCCATATTATATGATACTATTTATGTGAAATGTCCAGAGTAACACAAAGTAGATTAGTGATACCTAGAGATGAGGGAATGGCAACCCTCTTCAGTATGCTTGCCTGGAGAATCTCATGGACAGAGGATCCCGGCGGGCTGTAGCCCATGGGGTTGCAAAGAGTCAGGCGTGACCGAGTGACTCACACACACACGGGTGAAGGAAGGGGATGTAGGGTAGTGGGTGCTGAGTACAAGACTTCTTTTTGAGGTGATGAATTGTTCTAAAGTAATATATAGTGATATTTGTACAGTTCTCTGAATATTTTTAAAACTGAATTGTACCTGAAAGTATGAACTTAATGGAATATAAATTATATATTAATCAAGCTTATGAAAAGCAAAAGGTCATGTAGTCAACATGTGATAAAATGTTAAAACTCATAAGTTGTACCAACTTCAGTTCAGTTCAGTCGCTCAGTTGTGTCCGACACTTTGCGACCCCATGAATCGCAGCACGCCAGGCCTCCCTGTTCATCACCATCTCCCGGAGTTCACTCAGACTCACGTCCATCGAGTCCGTGATGCCATCCAGCCATCTCATCCTCGGTCGTCCCCTTCTCCATCTGCCCCCAATCCCTTCCAGCATCAGAGTCTTTTCCAATGAGTCAACTCTTCGCATGAGGTGGCCAAAGTACTGGAGTTTCAGCTTTAGCATCATTCCTTCCAAAGAAATCCCAGGGTTGATCTCCTTCAGAATGGACTGGTTGGATCTCCTTGCAGTCCAAGGGACTCTCAAGAGTCTTCTCCAACACCACAGTTCAAAAGCATCCAACTTGGGGTACTGTTATTGTTGTCCAGTCAGCCAAAATATGTGAAAATTGTAAGCTTTAGAGAGGTTATGAACTTCCCCCTCTTAAAAAAGAGAGGCTATGTGGAAATAGGCACTCTTAAACTCAAGGAGAAATTATAAGTTAGCACAGACTGTCTGGAGAGCTGTCTGATGAACCAAGGCTACTTTACAAGGCCTTGGCTGAGAGAGGGAAATATAAAATATCCAGCAAGCAAAGAATTCTGATCTTAAATGTTAGTAATAAGGTTCTGTCTCTGCCTACTTATGAGCATGCACGTTCAGTGATCAGTGGCTCATAAAACCTATGATTAGCTCATAAAGTATATAATTAACATAGGCTGATGAATCAAAATAGGATGGGCAAAACTCAAGGCAGATGATGGTATCTTTAGTTGTTTTGTTGTTGTTTAGTCACTGAGTCAGGTCCTCCAGGCCCCCCTGTCCATGGGATTTCCCAGGCAAGAATACTGGAGTGGGTTGCCATTTCCTACTCCAGGGGATCTTCCCGACCCAGGGATTGAACCCGCGTTTCTAGCCTCTCCTGCATTGGCAGGCAGATTCTTTATCAATGAGTCACTTCGGAAGCCCCGTTCTGATGTATGTCACATGGAAAATACTATTTTGTTGGATTTTCACACAAAATTCTAGGGTGTTACTTATGTTTCATGGACAAAGAAATGTTCCAGTTTATATCAGTTAGACTTTTCGTTACCGTTCTATCTGATAACAGATCTAGATGGAAGAGCCTGATAATCTTATCAAAGCCTTTATTCTAGTTGAGTCTTAGCATAGCTAGAAAGTGGACAAAGAACTTGCAGAACTTTGTTTTGTTTTGTTTGTTTTAAAGCTGTCTTGCTCAAAATAGCTAAAAAAAGAAACAATCAAAATATCCAACAATTTAAGAGTAAGTGAACCATGAAATATCGATGCCATTAAAAATAGGTCACCTTTGCTACGTGTTCTTAGGTATACATTTCTGCTCTGGAAGTAAAAACTCTACAAAGTATAACCCTCTTGTTTATTTTTTCATTCCCAGCAAATAGCATAGTGCTTGGCACATACTATGTACTCACTAAATGTCTAACAAATGAGCCTAGAAAATTTTATATTTTGTTAGACTTTGCTTTTCTGTATATTGGAAGTAGTTCGTAATTAAGAAAGATTAAAACAGAACAAAACCATGTGCCTACCTCTATTATTGCTATGTAACATTTTATTTATTAATAAGGATTCAAAGAGAATATGTTCCTTTACGTTTTGAAATATTTTCCTTTAAAAATGTAAGTATTATGAACAAATAAGAGCAACATTCAACTTCTTGTCATTCTAGAACATTGGAAGTTACTATTTGGTGCAGATTGTACTTTGTTCAAAGTGTCACAATCCACGATTCAGAGTCCATTATCAACCCTTCTGCTTTCTAGTGGAAGGGCCTGTAGATGTCAGGATCATTGCAAAAGAAACAAAAAGCCTGAGGAATGAGAAAGAGAGGGGAGAGGGGAAGGTCACTGTTACATGTTAAATACCGCTTGATGAAGAGGAGAAATGGAAGAGGAAAGATGGAAACTGCCAATGTTAGGTCTGCTGAGACAGAATTAACTGGGTAGCATGCGTGCACCTAGTCGCTCAGTCGTGTCCGACTCTTGCGACCCCATAGACTGTAGCCTGCCAGGCTCCTGTGTTCATGGGATTCTCCAGGCAAGAATACCAGAGTGGGTTGCCATTTCCTTCTCCAACTGGGTAGAGCCTCAAACTAACATTGCTCTTTTTTTTTTATTAGACATTATTTTTAAGACAAGTCTTAGCTTCACAGCAAAATTGATGGCAAAGTACAGAGATTTCCCAGGTCAACATCCCCCACCAGAGTAGGACATTTGTTATAATCGATAACTTACAATGACATATCATTTCATTGAAAGTCTGTTGTTTGCACTGAGGTTCACTCTTGGTGGTGTACATTCAGTGGAGGTTGACAAATTCATATTGATATGTATCTTCCATTACAGTATCACATACATGTTAAATACCGCTTGATGAAGAGGAGAAATGGAAGAGGAAAGATGGAAACTGCCAATGTTAGGTCTGCTGAGACAGAATTAACTGGGTAGCATGCGTGCACCTAGTCGCTCAGTCGTGTCCGACTCTTGCGACCCCATAGACTGTAGCCTGCCAGGCTCCTGTGTTCATGGGATTCTCCAGGCAAGAATACCAGAGTGGGTTGCCATTTCCTTCTCCAACTGGGTAGAGCCTCAAACTAACATTGCTCTTTTTTTTTTATTAGACATTATTTTTAAGACAAGTCTTAGCTTCACAGCAAAATTGATGGCAAAGTACAGAGATTTCCCAGGTCAACATCCCCCACCAGAGTAGGACATTTGTTATAATCGATAACTTACAATGACATATCATTTCATTGAAAGTCTGTTGTTTGCACTGAGGTTCACTCTTGGTGGTGTACATTCAGTGGAGGTTGACAAATTCATATTGATATGTATCTTCCATTACAGTATCACATAGAGTTGGGTCACTGCATATGCGCGTCCCCCCATTCATTCCACCCACTCCACTAAACCTTGTCAATGCCTGAGCCCTTTTTTGCCACTTTTTTATGTTATAATTGACATAAACTATTGTATTAGCTTAAGATATACAACATAATGATTTGATATATGTATACATTGTGAAACAACTGCTACAATAAATTTGGTTAACATCCATCACTTCGTTTAGTTTTTTTCTTGCGATGAGAACTTAAAGATTTACTCTTTTGCTGCTAAGTCACTTCAGTCGTGTCCGACTCTGTGCGACCTCATAGACGGCAGCCCACCAGGCTCCCTCATCCCTGGGATTCTCCAGGCAAGAACACTGGAGTGGGTTGCCATTTCCTTCTCCAATGCATGAAAGTAAAAAGTGAAAGTGAAGTCGCTCAGTCGTGTCCGACTGTTAGCAATCCCGTGGACTGCAGCCCACCAGACCCCTCCATCCATGGGATTTCTCAGGCAAGAGTACTGGAGTGGGTTGCCATTACTCTTTTAGCAAATTTCATATATACAATACAGTATTGTTAACTATATTGTTAACATTGTAATAGTGTTTAGTCACTCTACTGAACTCCCCTGAACTTATTTATCTTTTAACTAGAAGTTTGTGCCTTTGGACCACCTTCACATCCCCACCCACTACCCTGCCTCATCACCCCACACCCTCCTTCCACCCCCCACCTCTGGCAAGCATTAGTCTATTCTGTTTCTGTGAGTTTTTTTTTTTTTTGATTTCTCTTATAAATCCAGTATTTGTCTTTCTTTGCCTGACTCATTTCACTTAGCATAATGCCCTCAAGTTCTATCCATGCTGTCACAGATGGCAAAATTTTTTCCTTCTTTATGGCTGAATAATATTCCTTATTGAATATTATTCATTTATGGCTGAATAATGCCAGAGAAGGCAATGGCACCCCACTCTAGTACTGTTGCCTGGAAAATCCCATGGATGGAGGAGCCTGGTGGGCTGCAGTCCATGGGGTCACTAAGAATCGGACACGACTGAGTGACTTCACTTTCATGCATTGGAGAAGGAAATGGCAACCCACTCCAGTGTTCTTGCCTGGAGAATCCCAGGGACGGGGGATCCTGGTGGGCTGCCATCTCTGGGGTCACACAGAGTTGGACACGACTGAAGTGACTTAACAACAGCATGACTGAATAATATTCAACCTTCCATTGAATATATTCCAGTAATATTTCATTCCAATAATATTCCATTATGTATGGTATGTATTTTATTTCCTTTTTCCATTCATCTGTTGATGAGCACTTAGATTGTTTCCATGTTTTAGCTATTATAATTAATAACAGTGAACTTGAGAGTGCATATATTTCTTCGAGACAGTGATTTCATTTCCTTAAGATCCAATCATGGGATTGCTGGACTATGTATATAGTAGTTTAATCTCCAGTTTTTCATAGTTGCCACACCAATTTACATTCCACCAATAGTACATAAAGATTCCCTTTTCTCTACATCCTCACCAACTCTGTTATCTCTTATCTTTTTTATGCTAGCCGTTCTAACAGCTGTGAGGTGATGCCTCACTGTGCTTTATATTTGCATTTCCCTGATGATTAATGATGTTGAGTACTTTCTCATGTACCTGTTGGCCATCTGTATATCTTCTTTGAAAAAATGTCTATTCATGTCTATCCAGTTTTTGATCAGATTGTTTGGGTTTTTGCTGCTGAACTGTATGACTTCTTTATAGGTTTTGAATATTAGCTCCTTATCAGATATATGATTTGCAAATATTTTCTCCCATTTAACAGGTTGCATTTTCATTTTGTCGATAGTTTCCTTTGTTGTGCAGAAACTTTTTCGTTTGATGTAGTCCCATTTAAAAAAAAAATTTGTTTTTCTTTCCTTTGTTATTGGTGCAAAATCCGGTCCATTTTAAAATTGGGTTGTTTGTTATTTTGCTGTTGAGTTTTATGAATTCTTTATATATTTTGGATATGAATCCCTTATCAGATATTTGTTTGACAAATATCTTCTCCCATTCTGATCTCTGATCCTTTCACTTTTTGCCTTGGTTTTGCTTTTTACAGGACGTCACGCATTTGGGATCATATAGTATGTAGCCTTTTCAGACTGGCTTCTTTTACTTAAGTCTATGGACATCACCAGATGGTCAACACCGAAATCAGACTGATTATATTCTTTGCAGCCAAAGATGGAGAAGCTCTATACAGTCAACAAAAACAAGACCAGGAGCTGACTGTGGCTCAGATCATGAACTCCTTATTTCCAAATTCAGGCTTAAATTGAAGAAAGTAGGGAAAACCGCTAGACCATTCAGGTATGACCTAAATCAAATCCCTTATGATTATACAGTAGAAGTGAGAAATAGATTTAAGGGCCTAGATCTGATAGACAGAGTTCCTGATGAACTATGGAATGAGGTTCGTGACATTGTACAGGAGACAGGGATCAAGACCATCCCCATGGAAAAGAAATGCAAAAAAGCAAAATGGCTGTCTGGAGAAGCCTTACAAATAGCACTGAAAAGAAGAGAGGCGAAAAGCAAAGGAGAAAAGAAAAGATATAAGCATCTGAATGCAGAGTTCCAAAGAATAGCAAGAAGAGATAAGAAAGCCTTCTTCAGCAATCAATGCAAAGAGATAGAGGAAAACAACAGAATGGGAAAGACTAGAGATCTCTTCAAGAGAATTGGAGATACCAAGGGAACATTTCATGCAAAGACTCTCTCAATACCATAGGCAAAATAGATACCTAATGGGAAGTTGCTGTATAAAACTGTGAGCAGAATGCTGTACTCTGTGACAATCTAGAGGGGTGACTGGAGTAAGCAAGAGGTTCAAGAATGAGGGGATATATATATTTCTGATTCATGTTGTATGGCAGAAGCCAGTGCTTGGGCTATTTCAGGTGGAGTTATATTTTGCTGTTCTAGCTATGGCTAGTTTCTAAAAAGATGCTTGGCAGGACAAATAAATGTGTCTCTTACTTATAATATCTCAATAAAATCAAAGAATCTAGATGTAGAAATGGAAAGGATAAGAGGAATTGTGGAGAGTTAAGAGCTGTAAGTTATAAATGTTCTCTAGTACCTCACATCATGAAGTATATTCTCTTGACTCCATATGACTTTCTACTTCCTGAACCATTTCTTTAGCTCTCTTTATAGTTAAACTAAGAAAAATATTTTGTCAGCACATGTACCTACTTTCAAATCTCCAATTACCATACAACTGAATACAGTCTGGCCTGTACCACCACCACTCCGTTGAAACTATTTGTCAAAATTGCCAATTACTTCAATATTGCCAAGGTAAAATATTGGAGTATCTAGCTTTCAATTAAATTTCCAACCTCAATTCATTCCATCTTATTTCCTGTCCCTTCCAAATCAAATACATTAAACTTCTATTTTTTTTTCCCTAATATACCAGAATATGTTTTCTCACTCTATCTAGAATGAACATTATGTGGAAGTTCTTTCTCAAACTTCATATTGAGCTTGTATTTAAGCACCATAGAAAAATGTAGATAGATTTTTTCCTTATTTGTCATTGTTCTTTAAACAAATCCTTCAGTGTTTACCATAACAAATTCATATTATGTTTTATTAGTATTTTATGAACATTATATTGTAAAACACACAAGTGTAGAACATATATTCTTCCTAAAAACAATATAAACCTAGATGTAATTCCATTGGAAGGTATATAGTAGAGTAATAAGTATTTATTAAATAAAACAACTTTTCTTCTATCTGCTATTAATGTCACTTTCAACTGTCATCTCTTGTGTTGCTAAATTACAGATTTTAGATTTACATGGGAAAGAGTTCTATCTAGCCTATTACCATGGTCAAAGGAAAAAATTCACATAAAGGGGATATGATTCTCCTTTAATGCATTACTTTTTTCTCCCACAATGAGTCCACAATGAATATTCACTACATAGAACTACATGCTTGCACTTTGAATTTTTTTTCCCCACAAGAAAAGGTTATATATAGTCAATGACCTACTGCTGCCTTTAAGAAAGAGTATCTGATTGAACAACATTTTTCTATATTAAGAACTATATGATGAATAGAAATAGCATTGCTGAAAAGATACTGTGTTTATATTTCAATTTAGAAATGCAAAAAAAGTGCCTTCCTTCACTTTCTAAAGCTTTGTATCCTACTGCTGGTGGTGCAGGTGGGATTCATGGGAGATGTAGAAGAATTATACATTTAATTTTACTAATGAAAGGCCATGGGCCTTTCATTACTAAGAGCAAACAGGCTCAGTACCCCCTGCATAATAGGAAACAGAACAGAAGCCCTTTCTGCTTGCAGGTTCCCTATAACTAATGGGGTTGCAGTTTTTTTCTTTCCCCTGGTGCCCCCCCCACCACCACCCACACACACTCACATCTAAGTTTGTGAGCACACATGTGCCACATTATGAGAAACTCAGAGAGCATCTGCCTCCACTCTTCTCCCTCTAAATCACTCCCTCCATTCACCAGCTGGAAGAATATTTCTGGCTTTCTCGAAGTTTGTTGGTATTGTATAACACATCATATCCTGTAGAATAATGATGTATAGGTAATGTAAATACACACATTGTCACAGACACAGGTATGGGCATAACCAGAGTTCTAGGTATAAGTGTGTAATCAGAAATGGTTTCATTTCAAATCCTTATTTTTGAAATAAAGAACTTAAAATACATAGTTTTTATCTCTGCTTTTCAATATTCCTTAAGACAGAAAGCATTGTTAATTGAATAGGGATACAATATAAAATATGTAAAATACACATTAAATATTTAAAAAGTTTACCTTTTAAATAAATATACATACTATCATTTAAAAGTAAATTAAATTTAAAAGTTGATTTTTATTTTTGAATATTTTTCTTTAAAATAGATTTTAAAATGTGTTCGTTATATCACAAGGTAAATAAAACACATTAAATGATTATTCATATTTTTATTGCAATGCACACATATGTTAGACCATATTTTGGCTATGTGTATAAATTTCATTCTAACTTATATATCCTGAGGGTATACTATTCTACACATTTTGTTTTTAAAAGTGTATTTTGGTCAAATATTTCTTGTAAATGCTTCCTGCCCTATGGTTATAACTAGAGGTATAACAAGCAACCCTCGAATAGACTTTCCTGTATCTTTATTATTCCCATTCCCTTCATCCTGAGTGGCCTATACAACAAGACTGCTGCTGCTGCTAAGTCACCTCAGTCGTGTCCGACTCTGTGCAACCCCATAGACGGCAGCCCACCAGGCTCCCTGGTCCCTGGGATTCTCCAGGCAAGAACACTGGAGTGGGATGCCATTAAAAAAATCCAAAAATCTATATTGAATTAACACCTGTGTGGAAGATCTTATCTAAGAGGAACAGAGGAAGGAAAAGTGAGAGGTCATATTCATAAACAAAATGCACTTTCAAACCTAGAAGTTAAACTTGCTTTTAAGATCAGTAAAGCAAGGATTTAACCTTGCCACCACTGCAGTTGAAGTTATATAATTACATTCTTCGAGTCGACATTTTCACCTTGGTAGGCATAATAAGGCCATGCAGATGCAGGCTAAAACCAGTAATTTCAGCATTCTGCTTCCTCTCACGTTGATGATAATAAGATATGGCAGTGGAGCATGCATGAGCCTCCATTTAATTGTCAGTACAGTCTTTCATTTAAACAACAAAATAGTTAGCAGTAAGTTTATAAGTGTGGAAAGCATGCAAAATAGAAACGGAAAGTCTGTTAACTTTAAAAACACCTCACGTAGAAAAGACCAAGCATTTAAAATGCATTTCTACTACCCTTGCAAGGAGTCAAAACCAATAGAAAATACATGACTAGAAAAGATAACTGAGCTTTTCTTTACAGAGAATGAAAACAGTTTGCTAAACCATCTTTTTTTTTTATTTATTATTATTATTATTTTTTTAGAACTTCCATTTTACTTTATTTTACTTTACAGTACTCTATTGGTTTTGGCATACATTGACATGAATCTGCCACGGGTGTACATGAACTCCCAAACATGAACCCCCCTCCCACCTCCCACCCCACATCATCCCTCTGGATTATCCCCATACACCAGCCACAAGTTAAATTCATAAATCTTTAAATGTTGAAAATACAGTATAGAAAAATTTGAGAAATCATTTAAACTTGAAATCTATTTGCACAACTTTATGCAGATTGCCTCTTAAATTCATAAATGTTGTTTTGAATAGAACTGGGCTTCATTTTTAGTATAACACTACCAGAAAAACAAGCCTTAAAAGATCAGCTATTGTTAACATTAAGAATATAATCATGGCTCTTAATGCTGGGATTAAGATTGTTGGGAGAAATATCAACAACCTAAGATATGCACATGACGCCACCCTTATGGCAGAAAGCAAAGAGGAACCAAACAGCCTCTTGACGAAAGTGAAAGAGGAGAGTGAAAAGGCTGGCTTAAAACTCAACATTAAAAAAATTGAGGTTATGGCATCTGGTCCCATCACTTCATGGTGAATAGATGGAAGAAAAGTGGAAACAGAGGCAGCTTTTATTTTCATGGGCTCCAAAATCACTGTGGACCATGACTACAGCCGTGAAATTAAAGACACTTGCTCCTTGGAAGAAAAGCAGTGAGAAACCTAGACAGCATATTAAAAAAAAAAATAGAGATACCACTTGCCAACGAAGTTCTATATAGTCAAAGCTGTCATTATTTTTTCCAGTGTTCAGTACAGATATGAGAGTTGGATCATAAGGAAGGCTGAGCACTGAAAAATTAATGCTTTCACATTGTGATGCTCGGGAAGACTCTTGAGAGTCCCTTAGACAGCAAGAAGATAAAACCAGTCAATCCTAAAGGAAATCAACCTTGAATATTCATTGGAAAGCCTGATGCTGAAGCTCCAATTCTTTGGCCAACTAGTGTGAAGAGCCAACTTACTGGAAAAGACTCTGGGAAAGATTGAGGTCATGTGGAAAAGGAGGTGACAGAGGATAAGATGGTTGGATAGCATCAATGATTCAAGGACATGAGTTTGAGCAAACTGTGGGACATACTGAAGGACAGGGAAGCCTGGTATGCTACAGTCTATGGGATCACAAGGAGGTGGACATGACTTAGTGACTGAACAAAAACAGCTAGGCTGGTATTCTCCTGCAAACTAATGCCACTTCTAGCCTTACTCATTTCAGTTTTTATTAACTCCATTCTTCTTGTTACTTAGGCCCTCAGACCTTATTGTCTCTTTTTCTCTCCTGCCACAAACCCTCTCGTGCTTTGCTTGGTCCCTGTTATTTCTCTGATCTCATCTCCTCCTAAACTACCAACATTCATCCATTCACTCTGCTCTGACCACATAGGCTCCTCCTGTTCCTGTACTCCATGCATATTCCCTCCTCAAGGCATTGACCACTGAAATTCCATCTCCTTGAAATACTCCTTCCTCAGACATCTACACAGCTAGCTTTTATCACTTTGCTTCTGTCTTGATTTAATTTCTCAGGTGATCCCTATACATATACCCAGAACTTAGCAACCACCTGTCACTATCCTGGACAAAGCCACATTTACATCACACACTGGGGTTTGATAGTACTCTAATTAGCACACTGCTTCTACCCCTGTCTTTCATGTATTTGCAAATAGCACTTCCAGTGGTTTAGATAAGATGTAAATCAGATTAGAATGTCAGAATAGAAATCAAAGTTCTCTTTGTGAATTAAGAAACCTTATATAATCTGGCCTTTATTATTTGTCATTCTGTGACTGGATCAGTCTTCTTTCTCAAATATTCCAGGTATGATCTCGTTCACCTAAGAGCATTTATAATTGTTGTTCACTCTGAAATTTATTTTTTAATTCCTCTGGGTTTTTAATGTAGTTTTAAATTTACATATACATAAATTTTCTGTCTCCAACCCTGGAATGGATCCTTATTGCAGCATAATTCTTTTTCTCAGCTCACGACACTATTTCTAGTGCCAAGAACAGTGTCTGTTGGTTGACAGACATACAGGAAAAACTTATTGAAACAAGAATTTTACATAGCAACATGTCTATGAGATGAGGCATATTTTGTAATTAAACTGTAAAATAAACATTTTGGCTTTCTATAAACTTCCATATAAATTATTCACCTGAAGTTTGCTTAACCAGTAAGCGAAAGTACAAAAATCTTTTCTGAAAAATCTAGTCCTCACATCTAAAAGAAAAAGCAGATTTCTTTTACCATGTAAACCCATCAAAGGTTTATGTTATCCTAGTGGCTGATTCAAAGGGCTTTAGAACTAAGCCATTGTTATTCCGTATATTTAATTAGCTTTAAACTTAATACAAGATTTCCACAAAAGTTTAGCTGAAAAATACCATTTGTAAAATATTGCAAAAATGCTGAAATATGTCTCTTTCCCTTAATCATTTATTAAAAAAAGCCTAAAACAATGACCTTTTGTTGTTTATTTTTAATGCCTTTACAGAAATGCTTTATGAAACACTGAAAAAAAAAAGAATTTTGAAAAGGTCAGTGACGTATAGCAACACTTGCTGCATAATTAACAGAACTTTCTTTTTATATCTTGATGGAGTATCTTGGCTGCTGGTTGGTAATAACAACATTCTGAGATTAGGAAATCATCAAAAGGAAGTTATGTTCCAATATGAGACACTATTGATCATTTCGATCTGTCAACACAGCAATTGAGTTCATTAGATTTTGACAATTATTTAGCACTACTTAAATCATAGCAGCTATTGGAAAAGCAATGATTAGACTAGCACTAATTGAATGAGAAATGTGAAAGTAAAAGTTTGCAAGTTTCTGGAACTATGTTGCACAAATATTTATCACTTAGCAGAAGAACTTTCCTCTTAATTATATTTCACTTCAAACTAAACATTAGCAATTAAAAAAAAACTATGACAAGATAAATATCTAAAAAGACTGACATATGAACAGCAAAGTCAGTCTGGAGGCCTTAGAATGAATTCAGTGTTGAGAAAGATTATATAGCAGATAATGTTTAATAGAAAAACATCTATTAGCACGCATGATACAAATGAACTTATTTGCAGAAAGAATAGACTTATATACATAGAAAACAAACATTACCAAAGGGCAAGGAGGGAGGGATGAACCAGAAATTTTGGATTAACATATACATACTATGGGCTTCCCTAGAAGGCAATGGCACCCCACCCCAGTACTCTTGCCTGGAAAATCCAATGGACGGAGTAGCCCAGTGCACTGCAGTCCATGGGGTCGCTAACAGTCGGACAGACTGAGTGACTTCACTTTCACTTTTCTCTTTCATGCACTGGAGAAGGAAATGGCAACCCACTCCAGTATTCTTGCCTGGAGAATCCCAGGGATGGGGGAGCCTGGTGGGCTGCCGTCTATGGGGTCACACAGAGTCGGACACGACTGAAGTAACTTAGCAGCAGCAGCAGTGGCTCAGATGGTAAAGAGACTGCCTGCAATGCAGGAGATCTGGGTTTGATCCCTGGGTCAGGAATATCCCCTGGAGAAGGAAATGACGACCCACTCCAGTATCCTTGTCTGGAAAATCCTATGGTCAGAGGAGCCTGGCAGTCTATAGTCCATGGGATTGCAAAGAGTCAGACACACCTGAGCTTTCACTATCACTATATATATAATACAGGCAACTAATAAAGACCTACTGTATAGCACAGGGAACTATATTCAGTATCTTGTAAAGATCTATAACAGAAAAGAATCTCATAAAAAGTGTGTTTGTGTGTGTGTATATACACACACACATTTATATATATAAACTGAATCACTTTACTGTACATCTGAAAACATTGTTAGGTGAACTATACTTCAATAAGCATAAATAAAAACTTAAATTCCTCATAAAAATTAGCACATGTAACATAAAAATCTAGTCTTTCAGTTTCTAAGGAGAAAAGGCTTGAAATCCAACCCTTAATCTTTTATGGTGACAATGGCTAGAGCTACAGCCAATTTGGAGCTTCACGGCTCAGTTCACAATAGCCCTCACCACACTCCAATAACCTTACTGACAGTGAAGATTACTGTGTTTTTACATTTCTCATCAAAGTTTATTATATTTCTTGATGAAGGGTAAAAAGAAATAAATATATCTTATTAATATATTTACTTAATTAGATAGCCAAAGGAGACATCAATTAAATCATAGATTAAAAAATTAAAAAAAAATAATGTTGAGATCTTTTGAGGGCAAATATGGGCTTCCCTCGTAGCTCAGTCACTAAAGAATCTGCCTGCAATGCAGGAGGCCCAAGTTCAATTCCTGGGTCAGGAAGATCCCCTGGAGAAGCAAATGGCAATCCACTCCAGTATTCTTGCCTGGAGAGTCTCATAGAGGAGCCTGGCAGGCTACAGTCCATTGGATTGCAAGAGTTGGACATGACTTAGTGCCTTAACCACCACTACCACCATGAACAGTAACAAGTTTTAAAAATGTACAAAAATAATTATGCTGCCCCAAATAATACATTTATCTATACATATAAATTACAGCCATTGTGAGAAATGCTATAATGTCAAGAAGTATGATGAAAATCTGTTTCACTAAAAAAGGATAAAAATTTCAATATTTACTTAAAATTTAACACTGTAGTAAATTGTGATATATGTTCAGGATACTTGTTTGTCTTTTTTCCTAGTCTTCATTGCCAGTAAGGTTATTCCCTGGTACTTCTCCCTCGGTGTGAGTGTGCATCCCAGGAGATTATAAGCCCAGGTTTACAGGACTGGTTCTGACGGATGATCCACTGGATCATGCCAACATCCACTGGATCATAGAAAAAGATAGAAAATTCCAGAGAAAAATCCACTTCTGCTTCATTAACGATACTAAAGCTTTCAACTGTGTTCAGTTCAGTTAAGTCACTCAGTCATGTCCAACTCTTTGCGATCACATGACTCACAGCACGCCAGGCATCCTTGTCCACATGAACTCCCAGACTTAACCCAAACTCAAGTCCATCGAGTTGCTGACGTCATCCAGCCATCGCATCCTCAGTCGTCCCCTTCTCCTCCTGCCCCCAATCCCTCCCAGCATCAGGGTCTTTTCCAATGAGTCAACTCTTCATATGAGGTGGCCAAAGTAATGGAGTTTCAGACTCAGCATCAGTTCTTCCAATGAACAACCAGGACTTTTCTCTTTTAGGACGGACTGGTTGTATCTCCTTGCAGTCCAAGGGACTCTCAAGAGTCTTCTCCAACACCACAGTTCGAAAGCATCAATTCTTCTGTGCTCAGCTTTCTTTACAGGCCAACTCTCACATCCAAACATGACTACTGGAAAAACCATAGCTTTGACTAGATGGACCTTTGTTGGCAAAGTAATGTCTCTGCTTTTGAATATGCTATCTAGTTTGGTCATAACTTTCCTTCCAAGGAGTAAGCATCTTTTAATTTCATGGATGCAGTCACCATCTACAGTGATTTTGGAGCCCCAAAAAATAAAGTCTGACACTGTTTCCTCATCATTTGCCATGAAGGGATGGGACCAGATGCCATGATCTTCATTTTCTGAATGTTGAGCTTTAAGTCAACTTTTCCACTCTCCTCTTTCACTTTCATCAAGAGGCTTTTTAGTTCCTCTTCACTTTCTGCCATATGGGTGGTGCCATCTGCCTATCTGAGGTTATTAATATTTCTTCCGGCAATCTTGATTCCAGCTTGTGCTTCTTCTAACCCAGCGTTTCTCATGATGTACTCTGCATAGAAGTTAAATAAGCAGGGTGACAATATACAGCCTTGATGTACTCCTTTTCCTATTTGGAGCCAGTCTGTTGTTCCATGTCCGGTTCTAACTGTTGCTTCCTGACCTGCATATAGATTTCTCAAGAAGCAGGTCAGGTGGTCTGGTATTCCCATCTCTCTCAGAATTTTCCACAGTTTATTGTGATCCACACANGGTGGGGAACTAATATTCCCACATGTCACATGGGCCCACCAATAAATAAATCAGTTGGGTCAAGTGCAATGATAGAAACACAGCATTGTGATCAAGAATAAGGCTGGGGATGTGAAGGGGATACAACTGTTGGAGGGAGGATGAGGAAGAACCTTGTGGTGTTAGATCGCAATGAAAAGCGTCATAGGAATTTATTATGTGGTATGTATCCTATCTATGTCTGATAAAGGGTCTAGAAACAGTGGTATTTCCCAAACTGCTGACGTTACTTTGTGCTTAGATCTTGGTTTTTCATAGACCTCTCTGTGATAGGAAACAGAGTTCTCTGAAGAACTCCCAGGGCTGGTAGAGAGGAAGTACAAAGGGTACCTGGAAGAGAGAGGTGCAGGGGCTGTCTCTTATACACATCTGGTAGTTTGAGCATTCTTTGGCATTGCCTTTCTTTGGGGTTGGAATGAAAACTGACCTTTTCCAGTCCTGTGGCCACTGCTGAGTTTTCCAAATTTGCTGGCATATTGAGTGCAGCACTTTCACAGCATCATCTTTCAGGATTTGAAATAGCTCTACTGGAATTCCATCACCTCCACTAGCTTTGTTCATAGTGATCCTTCCTAAGGCCCACTTGACTTCACATTCAAGGATGTTTGGTTCTAGGTGAGTGATAACACCATCGTGATTATCTGGGTCATGAAGATCCTTTGGTACAGTTCTTCTGTGTATTCTTGCTACCTCTTCTTAATATCTTCTGCTTCTGTTAGGTCCATACCATTTCTGTCCTTGATTGAGCCCATCTTTGCATGAAATGTTCTCTTGGTATCTCTAATTTTCTTGAAGAAGTCTCTAGTCTTTCCCATTCTGTTGTTTTCCTCTATTTCTTTGCATTGATTGCTGAGGAAGGCTTTCTTATCTCTTCTTGCTATTCTTTGGAACTCTGCATTCAGATGCTTATATCTTCCCTTTTCTCCTTTTTTCACTTCCCTCCTTTTTTTACCTATTTGTAAAGCCTCCTCAGACAGCCATTTTGCTTTTTTGCCTTTCTTTTCCTTGCAAATGGTCTTGATCCCTGTCTTCTGTATAATGTCATGAACCACCATCCATAGTTTGAGTTTGTAGATCACAACAAACTGTGGAAAATTATAAGAGAATGAAATGCCAGATCACCTTACCTGCCTCCTGCAAAACCTGTATTCAGGTCAAGAAGAAAACAGTTAGAACCAGACAAGGAACATTGGACTTGTTCCAAATTGGGAATGGAGTACGACGAGGCTATGTATTGTCCCTGATTATTTATTTATATACAGAGTGAGTACATCATGTGAAATGCTGGGCTGGATGTAGAACATGCTAGAATAAAGATTTCAGGGAGAAATATAAATAATCTCACACACACAGATAACACATCCTTATTTTAGAAAGTGAAGAGGAATTAAAGAGCCTCTTGATGAAAGTGAAACAGCTGGCTTAAAACTCAACATTCAAAAAACTAAGATCATGGCATCTAGTCCCATCACTTCATGAGAAATAGATGGGGAAACAATAGAAATAATGACAGACTTTATTTTCTTGGGCTCCAAAATCACTGTGGATGGTGACTGCAGTCATGAAGTTAAAAGTCACTTGCTCTTTAGAAGAAAAGGAATGACAGACCTAGGCAGTGTATTAAAAGTGTAGTGGACCTACAAAGGTCCATCTCGTCAAAGCTATCATTTTTCCAGTAGTCACGTACAGATATGAGAGCTCGACAATAAAAAAGCCTGAGTGCCAAAGAACTGATACCTTTGAACTGTGGTGCTGGAGGAAATTTATGAGAGTCCCCTGTACAGCAAGGAGATCAAACGAGTCAATCCTACAGGAAATTAACTTTGAATATTCATTGGAAGGACTGATGCTGAAGCTAAAACTCCAATACTTTGGCCACTTGATGGGAAGAACTGACACACAGGAAAATATCTGTGATGCTGGGAAAGATTGAAGGCAGAAGGAGAAGGGGATGACAGAAGATGAGATGGTTGGATATTATCAATGATTCAATGCACAAGAGTTTGAGCAAACTCTGGAAGATAGTGGAGGGCAGGGAAGCCTAACATGCTGCAATCAATGGGGTCATAAAGAGTTTGACACGAGTAACCAACTGAAAAATAGAACTAAATATTATAATTTAATGACATTCTTAATACAATATTATGCTACAAAATTAAAATCAAAATATGTAGCTAATTGAAAGATAAACTCACAAATATTAAATTTCAAAAAAGGCAATATAAAATCTAGAAAATAATTTTTGTATTACCTGGCTAACATTTCTCCTTTTTTTTTTTTTTCTTTTCTTTTCTCATTTTTGGCTATATACTGCTGCTGCTGCTAAGTCACTTCAGTCGTGTCCGACTCTGTGTGACCCCATAGACGGCAGCCCACCAGGCTCCCCCGTCCCTGGGATTCTCCAGGCAAGAACACTGGAGTGGGTTGCCATTTCCTTCTCCAATGGATGAAAGAGAAAAGTGAAAGTGAACTTGCTCAGTCTGTCCGACTGTTAGCGACCCCATGGACTGCAGCCCACCAGGCTACTCCATCCATTGGATTTTCCAGGCAAGAGTACTGGGGTCGGGTGCCATTGCCTTTCCTGTGGCTATATACTACAAGTGTCTTTACTATTTCCAGTAGTAAATTATTTTCAAATCAGAAAACTAGTCTGTAATTTAGAATATATAACCTCATATAGACTCATATTTTCTTAATTTCCAAATTGTAGAAAATGTTCTCTCAAAAAATAGAAAATGATTTATAATTAAATAATATAAGCCTTACAATGGCACTTTCCTTCCAATTCAAGTTACTTTCCAGATTATAGTGCATAGAAGAAGAGTCTTAGAGAAAATATATAAGGGTTTCTGAGTTGAGAAGACAAAGGCTACAATTGAAAGAGTAAAGCTGGCATTTTCAGGTCAGAGTACCTAAGCAGAGGGAATTAACATGAAGAAGAGATCTAAAAGAATGTGAAGTGAAATGAAGTTGCTCAGTTATGTCCAACCCTTTGTGACCCCATGGACTGTAGCCTGTCCTTGGGATTTTCCAGGCAAGATTACTGGAGTGGGTTGCCATTTCCTTCTTCAGAGGATCTTACTGACCCAGGGATTGAATTCAGGTCTCCCACATTGCAGACAGTCTCTTTACTGGCTGAGCCACCAGGGAATCCCCTAAAAGAATACTGCAGAACATTAATCTGTGCTTACACAGGGTAAAACTAACACACTGAGGAAAAGAATTATCAGGAAGGAATAAGCTAAATAATTTTCAGAGTTTACACAGGGCTAGAAGATACTCAGGTTTTCACCATATATACTAGAGATTTCACTGAAAAATGAAATAGAGACCACAGAAGAATCATGCCATAGTAATTGGACTAAATTGTCCCCAGTAAAAACTCAGCCATGGATATACACTAACCAAACTTTCAAAAACAAGTCTACAATGGATAAAGCTCAATTACAAAATGCTTAACTGCCTGCAAAAGTAAACTTTGGCCCTCTTTAAGGAAAAGGCAAAATCCAGGGTCACAGAAATATAGTATTCACAATATCAGGATCTAATTTTGTATTACTACACATGCAAAGAAACAAGAAAATGACAGATTAGATTTTTAAAACAGCTATAACAAATATGCTCAAGGATGTAAAGAAAAATATAAGCATAATGAGGAGAAAAATCAAACACATGGAAAAGAACCAAATTAATTTTTAAAGTCAAAAATTACACTGTCACAGATGAAACCTTAATTTAAATTAGATTAACATCAGATCAGTGAATTTGAGAACATAGCAGAGATAGTTTTAAATGAACTAAAAAATAAAATCTCAGTGGCAATAATCAATAGCAAATATCTAACATAAGTAAAATTGGAGCCTTTGAAATGGGAAAATGAAGTAATATGCATATTCTTTACCTATATAAAATATGTATAAAGCATATATATATAATATATAACACACATTCGGTATATAAATTA
This sequence comes from Oreotragus oreotragus, assembly GCA_006410675.1. Taxonomy (NCBI): domain Eukaryota; kingdom Metazoa; phylum Chordata; class Mammalia; order Artiodactyla; family Bovidae; genus Oreotragus; species Oreotragus oreotragus. The sequence continues at coordinate 124,074 of SJYX01009379.1, read as the reverse complement.
GGCTTTCCTGGTGGCTCAGATGGTAAAAAATCTGTCTGTAATGCAAGAGACCAGGGTTCAGTCCCTGGGTTGGGAAGATCCCCTGGAAAAGGGAATGGCTACCTACTCCAGTATTCTTGCCTAGAGAATTCCATGACAGAGGAACCTGGCAGGCTATAGTCCGTGGAGTTGCAGAGTCAGACACAACTGAATGACTTTCACTTTCACTAATATATAAATTGCATTTAAATATATAAATATATATTTTAAATGTTGGAATACATGTACAAATTTGATGAAAACCAAAACTTCCTAAGATGGTCAGTAAATCTCAAGTAACAAAGAGAAAACCAAATTAAATATACACTAATTAAACTACAGTAAAACATGGAAAAGAGAGATATCTTATAAAATGTTAGATGGGGAACAAAAGGCACAGTAAATACTAGGAAACAAAGATAGATATGATCAAACTCTTCTTGTTGGAATGAAATTAAGACACAGGCATCCCTCCCCCTTCCCCACCCCAAGAAGCAATAAAAAATCTTTAAAGTGTTGGGGAAAGAGAGATGGAACAGTTCTTCAATTTCCAATTATATATCCAGTAAAATTATTTTGCACAAAATAAATAAAAATACTATTTCAAACAGAACAGTTAAAAACAAAAACAAAATTAAAGATTTTATCAGGTGATAAATTCTAAATACTAAAAAATATACTAAAAATATTTTAAACAAAGTTTTTCAGAATGAAATAAAATGATACAAGGTGAAAATTCAGCAGTCATACTGTAATGAAGAGTAATGGAGTTAGTAAACGTGAATGCTGCTGCTGCTAAGTCACTTCAGCCGTAGACGGCAGCCTACCAGGCTAGGCAAGAGTACTGGGGTGGGGTGCCATTGCCTTCCCCGAGTAAACGTGAATAAATATAACTTTTTCCCTCTAAATATTTCTCAAAAAAATAATTGATTCTTTAAAGCAAAAACGATGACACATTCAGAGGTAAAATTACTAAACAATACAAAAGATGAGAGGGAATAACCAAAGAATACTTATATAAGGAAGACATATTGCTATGTTAAAGAAACATTGTAGAGGGAGATCAAGCTGGCAGAGTAAGAAGACACTTGACTCACTTTCACTTGTAAACACATCAGATATGCATCTAAATATGGAGTAAGTCTCACTGAAAACATTAAATAAAAATCTAAAGAAACTATGGAGACAGGATATGGGGAAGGAACAAAAAGATGGGGAACATACAGAAACCAAATAACAAATTGGCAGATTTAAAGCCAACCATATCATAACTACATTAAATATGAAGGTCCATGTACAGTTAAATGGCAGAGATTGCCAGACTGAACCATAGAAAGAGCAAGATTAGGTTGTGGAGGAGGAGGAAGAGAAGGAAAGGGAGGAAGAAGGAAAACGAGGAAAGCACAAAGAGTGAAAACTGAATTGTCAACCAGATATAAGGTTACAGATATGTTTTCCAGCCCATGGGGTCGCAAAGAATCGGACACCACTGAGCAACTAAGCACAGTACACAGCATGTTCAAAGAAAAAGTTTGCAAAAATGTGTACCATGCAAATACCTGTCAAAAGAAAGCTAGATTAGCTACATAGAATGGAACAGGCACACGGTACTTTCTTCAGGATAGTTTACTGAGTTATGTTCTAAATTGAAGTAGTCAACTATAAAGGTAGGTTATCTTTTTTGATTAAAAAGAGAAAGGAAGCATGGACGTTTTCCCATGGTAAAGCAGCAAACCTATCTTTTATATAGTGTTATCTGCCTATTTATCTCAGCAGAAAACTTAATTTAAAATATTTAGATTAAAAGCCTTGGGAAATAAGGAGGGAAAAGCAATAGCGAGGGAGAAAGAAAGAGCTCATTTTTATGTACATTTTATCTGTATTATTATATTTTGACAGGTATTCTAATTGTTTTTTTTTCCTTGTATGTCTGCTAATTTAATTTACTTGTTATAATCCCAGTAGTGCAGCACTGTTTTCTCTTTTGTGATGTGAAACAATTTTTTTTTACAAACATTTTTGTAAGACTACATTATCTTTAGTATCCCTTCTACCATTTTTTAGTAATAAAAGCCCTGAAAGTAGATAGCTACCTGAAACCACAGCCTCTAGTTATATTCTCAGTTTCTCCAGAAGCTGTGCTATAACTAATCTGTTTAACTACATTGTACTAACAGGAGATGAGGGGAAAAAAAGATTTATGTAATTTCCTTTGTGCCTTTAACAAGAACAAGCATACACTCCTCGTCCTCCACATTCCCCCATTTTTTCCCTTGATTAAAGATATGATTAACTATGTGAATCTGAGCAGCACTTTAGGGAAGGTAGAACTACAAACTGGAAGAGTTGGAATGCATCATGAATACTCACTTATCATCATGGATTTATTCTAGTCCTTGTTATATAGGAAAGAGAGGAAAATGAAATTTCTATCTTCTACAATTTTTGTTTATAATTTTTGTGGTAATAGCAAGAGATATAAATCTTAAATAACAAATGATAAACTACACGACTATTGCTAGATTCAGATATTACTTGTAAAAATCATATTATTCAGTATTAGCCATGTAATAATGTTACCTTACTATCGTCCTGTGGCATTTTGATACTTTCTGATATCTTGATCTAATTTGTACATTGATATTCACAGGAACAAAGTCATTTGAAAAAAAATACTGCTTGTGAAGTTTGGTTTTTCATTTGATAATTAGCTTGATATATTCACAATCACTTAGACTGTTTAAAATTCTCTTCAGTGGTCAAACACTACTGTTTATAAAACTTTCACATTAAATTAAAATAATTTGCAAAGTATTTGATAAAAGACAAACAGGAAGGACAAAATATTTCACTAAGCTCCGAACTGAGATATTATCATAACGGCAACAGTAATGCTTTCATTTGTTATTATACAAATGATATTTTTATGTGATCACAGCATATGCTAAGCAGTTATTCCTGAGTCATGCCCAGCATTTAATTGCTCATCTTGCTCATTTGGACAGAAATGAGCTTTCTTTCAAATCAGCCTTAAGTTGGAATATTTATGCCAGTAGTTTTCAATTAAACAGCAATTTCTTTATCATATGTATACTTAAGAGCACAAGGTTGCATGGTATTTTTCGCTAGATATATTTAGCAAACTTCTCTGGATCATTTCTGCAATTTGAATTTGCATTAGCTTATAGGTCTTTGCTTTTCCTTTAAAATTATCATTCTCAATTATACAATTCTTATATAAAACATTTAAAAATGCAAGTAGAATAACCTAAAAATTAAGCCTTATAGATTATTTTAGTCTCCACTTCCACTAAACTATGCGCTATTTAAATTTTGTATAATTTTCTGAATTTTAAACATTTGTATTAATTTATAAACATGTGTGTTAGTCTCTCAGTCATGTCTGACTCTATGTGTCCTCATGAAACTGTAGCCTGCTAGGCTGCTCTGTACATGGGATTTTCCAGGTAAGAATACTGGAGTGGGTAGCCATTCCCTTTCCCAGGGTATCTTCCTGACCCAGGGATCAAACCTGGTCCTCCTGCATTGCAGGCGTATTCTTTTACCATCTGAGCCACTGGGGAAGGTAGCTATTTAAATTAGTATTTATAAATTAGTATTTTAAATACTAATTTAAGTAGAAAAAACTAACTATAATTTTGTATGAATAATCTATACTCACTTAAATTGAGTTTAGTAAAATTATCATATTTAAGTGGATTATTCTTGGATTTTCAAATGAATAAGCAATTTTCACTTTCTAAAATACTGGTAATACTGCAACTTTATAATACTTTCTGTATATTGTTTTCTTCATTGTCTATTCTTATAGTAACAATGTAATCTGTGTTTTTTGAAAAAGATCACCCATCTATTTTGAATTTATTGCTATAAATATGCACTGCTGCTGCTGCTAAGTCACTTCAGTCATGTCCGACTCTGTGTGACCCCATAGACGGCAGCCTACCAGGCTCCCCTATCCCTGGGATTCTCCAGGCAAGAATACTGGAGTGGGTTGCCATTTCCTTCTCCAATCCATGAAAGAGAAAAGTGAAAGTGAAGTCGCTCAGTCTGTTCGACTGTTAGCGACCCCATGGACTGCAGCCCACCAGGCTACTGCGTCCATTGGATTTTCCAGGCAAGAGTACTGGGGTGGGGTGCCATTGTGTTTTCATACTTTTTTTTTTTTTTGATGTTCAAGCTGGTTTTATTTTTTTAATATAAGTTCATTTATTTTAATTGGAGGTTAATTATTTTACAATATTTTCATTGTGAATGACTATACAGTATTTTTCCTAAATCTGATCATGTGCAGTTTTGTTTTAATTTCAAAATTTTGATTCTTTAAAGACATTACTTGAAATTTTAAAGGTATTTTAAAAGAATTAGCTTTCTACTGCTGCTGCTGCTAAGTCACTTCAGTCGTGTCCAACTCTGTGTGACCCCATAGACGGTAGCCCACCAGGCTCCCCCGTCCCTGGGATTCTCCAGGCAAGAACACTGGAGTGGGTTGCCATTTCCTTCTCCAATGCATGAAAGAGAAAAGTGAAAGTGAAGTCGCTCAGTCTATCAGACTGTTAGCGACCCCATGGACTGCAGCCCACCAGGCTACTGCGTCCATTGGATTTTCCAGGCAGGAGTACTGGGGTGGGGTGCCATTGCCTTCCCCGTAGGTTTCTACTAGCTATTCTTTAAAACACCATTGATTGATGGAATGGACTTTCTCCAAACAGTTGCATGGCTCTTTCCAAATATTTTGATTTTACTCCAGTGTATTCCACCTCTTGAGACATTCACTGAACTTTTTATTTTTATTTTTTTTCAATTCTAAATTTATTCTTCCTACTTCTTTTTCCTATTCAACTTCTACAAAACAATTATTGACCCAGTCATTACTCTCTAAAATGTAAACTGTATGAGGGTTGAGTTTTTCTTTTTTCTCTTCAAAGCTATTTTCTAAAGCCCAGAAGAATGTCTAACATATAGTCTGCACTCTAAAAACATTTGCTGAGTAAATGAATGATTTTGTTGAATAATTATTTCCTGGTTCATTAATTTTCACCCCAAATCCTTAATTTGTGGTTACTAATCACTTACTATTAATAATAGCAGTTCATTTATTATTAAAATTGTTGAAGACATATAAATATTTGTATTTCCTCTAGAAAAAGACTTAGTATTTTCATTAGGTTTTCTTATGAAATATTTTTCATTTTATTACTTTCTAGGAAATTTGACATTTTAGTTCTAATTTTCCCATTGGTAATATTTCCTAATTTCCATAAAGTAATGTATAATTATTTTCTCATAAGTGGTTACTTATGAAAAGCTAACTTTATATGAAAATAATGTCTGTGTGTACTATTACTATTATTTTTATTATAGCATATCTTTATCACAATCAGAATATACATACACACAGCCTGTAATTTGGAGTAACTTATTAACAAATTCTTCTTGTCAACTGTATAATTTTTATAAACCATCCATGAACACAAAAAAATTATTCTGAGAGGGTTAAATATTATGGATATACATGCCGCTACATTTCTTGTCTGTTTTCATTCTGTTTTCACGTAGGGACTGAGAGATGAATAAATATTTTTTCCATCATAATTTTCTGATTATCTTTATCTTGCATGAAGTTTAAAAAAAATGAACTTTAATTAAAATCCTCTATTTCTAGGAGTTTGCTGTACAAATTTAGGTGCAAATATTGCTTTGTTCATAGATACTATGTGTGTTCTATCTTCTTCCTTAATAATTTTTCAACCTCTACATCTTTTTCTGCTTGGTTTTTATCTACTGCTTTTGTCCATTAAATCTGTATTGTATTTTTGACTCCAGTGTTTTTGTTTGTTGAATTTTCTGTTTTTTCATTTGTTTTTTTTTTTCTTTTTTCTTTTTATTTTTTTTTTGCATTTATTTATTTTTTTACACGAACTCCCAAACATGAACCCCCCTCCCACCTCCCACCCCACATCTTCCCTCCAGATCATCTCTTTTCATTCTTTTTTCCCTTATTTTTCTTCTTATGAATCATACAGAGCTTGATTTGCATTTTCACCAATTTGAGGATTTTATTCTTTAGAGAGATGAATACAGAGGAGGGCTACAGGCACTTTTAATGAAGTAATTGATATACAGAGTTTATTACCTTTTAATTTATGGTTTACATTTTAATTTTTTGTTGTTATTCATTCTTTTCTTTTCATGACTATAAAGGTTACCTTCTCAAAATAAATGCTGAAACATATTTCAGTGTATATGTTTGAAGAGCCTCAGGATGTTTCACTTCTCAGGGAGGAAATTGGCATTAATCATCTATTGCAAAAGAATTATTCAAATTATCAACAGTAGTGTTGATTTTAGTTAACAGCTAAAACCCTAAACAACTGGCTTCAACCTACTTCTCCTGCCATGAGAAAAAAAAGGCGGGAGGAGCCAGGAATAAAGTACAGATGGAGGAAACAGCCTTTAGTGGTCAAGATCTGTGGCTCTTAGCTGTTATGGGTTAAACAGATTATTGTCACTCTGCTTATTTAACTTATATGCACAGTGAAAGTGAAGTTAATCAGTTGTGCCTGACTCTTTGCAACCCCATGATCTGTAGCCTACCAGTGTTGTCGGTCCTTGGGATTTTCCAGACATGAATACTGGAGTGGGTTACCATTTCCTTCTCAAGGAGATCTTCCCAACCCAGGGACTGAACCCAGGTCTCCCGCATTGTTCAGTTAAGTTCAGTCGCTCAAGTCGTGTTCGATTCTCTGTGACACCATGAATTGCAGCACGCCAGGCCTCCCTGTCCTTCACCAATTCCCAGAGTTCACTCAGACTTGCATCCATCGAGTCAGTGATGCCATCCAGCCATCTCATCCTCTATCGTCCCCTTCTCCTCCTGCCCCCAATCCCTC
>SJYX01009379.1:65357-112183 GCA_006410675.1 Oreotragus oreotragus | reverse complement strand
GTTTCATTGAGTTAGACAAGGCTGTGGTCCTCGTGTAATTAGATTGACTAGATTTCTGCGAGTATGGTTTCAGTGTGTCTGCCCTCTGATGCCCTCTTGCAACACCTACCATCTTACTTGGGTTTCTCTTACCTTGGGCATGAGGTATCTCTTCACGTTGCTCCAGCAAAGCACAGACGCTGCTCCTTACTTTGGATGAGGGATATCTCCTCCCACTGCCCTTCCTGACCTTCAGCGTGGGATGGGATGGCTCGTCTAGGCCCTCCTGTGCCCGCATAGCCACCACTCCTTAGGCGTGTGGTTGCTCCTCCCGGTGGCTGCCCCTGGCCTCAGGCACCGCCCCGGGCCTTGAACGCAGGGTGGCTCCTCTCAGCTGTCGCCCTTGACCTCGGACGTGGGGTGGCTCATCCCAGATGCCATCCCTGGCCTCAAACACGGGGTATCTCCTCCCAGCCATCGCCCCTGACCTCAGACACATTAGAAGCTCATACAGTTTATTAGCAAATAAAATACTCTGATTTAAAAGTGGGCTACAAGTGAATTGACAGTTTCCCAAGGACTCAGTTACATGAAGAGTCACTCAACCTCACTAATCAGGGAAATGGATCTATTATCATGGCTTTATCAAAAAGATGAGAGATAACAAATGTTGCTGAGGATGTGGCAAAAGGGGAACACTTATACACTGTTGATGCATTTCCACTGTGGAAAACACTATAGGGGTTCCTCCAAAATTAAAAATAAAACTACAATATAATTCAGTAATCCTCCTTCCTGACATTTATCTGACAGAAATGAAGTCACTATCTTTTAAAGACACCTGCATCTCCATGTTCATTATAGAATTATCCACAAAAATATGGAAACAATGTAAATGTCTGTTGATATATCAATGGACACAGAAATCTCACACACAGACATATACATACACACACACACACACACACAAAAGTATTTATCCATAAAAGAAGGCAATCCTACTATTTGCAACAGCATGAATGAACCTTGAGGGCATTATGTGAAGGAAAGAGTGAGAAAGAGAAATGCTTATGATACATGTGGGATCCAAAAGGTGAACCATAGAAACAGAGAGTAGATTAGTTATTGTTGGGATTTGCGGGGTGAGGAAAATGGGGAGATATTGGTCAAATGGTACAAACTTGTAACTGATAGCTTTTAGAGACCTAACAAACAGCATGGTGACTGTGGTTAACAAAGTTGCTGTAAATCTTAAATATTCTCACTATAACTACAAATGGAAATTATATGAGGTGAAGGCTGTTTAATTAACCTTATTGTAAATACTGTACAATAAACACATAAAATCATCACACTGTATATCTTACACTTACACAATATCATATGTCAATTATGTATCAATAAAGCCAGAGGAAAAGATTCTCGGATCAACCATATAATTAGACAAAGCAGACAGCTTCCACACAAAAGTATAACACAGTTTTCTGAGTCAACTTGCTTATTTCCCTTTGATTTACTACATATTATAATTATTGTATTTTGGTGCCTCTTTGTGATCATTTGGCCTCTATTGTTCTATATCTTCACCATATTATTCCTCATCTCATCTGGCTTTCTTCTGTCATCCAAGCAAAAAGAAAGAAAAACAAAGCTTTCTCAGTGTTTCTCACAATATAATTCATGCTCTAAATCTTACTGGTGCCCAATTTGTCATTCTTCATATGATTCTGATGACACAAATTTAACAGCTCTTCCTTTACCACTCATAAAGCATATTTTCTTTAACAGGTTCCTTGTGATAAATAAATTGTCCTATCACTATTCACCTCAATCTTCAACCTTATAAAAATTGATTTTCACCTCCTCTCCCAATCAAGAGAATGCTTTTACTGAAATAATATTAGAATTGACAGTTGAAAAAAACTCAGAGGAAACAAATATTGAGGCTATCCTTGCTGTTGTATCTAATTTGTTCTCTTTAGAGACATTTTAGCCTGATTTGTACATGCTATTTATATCCACTCAGAAAGTCATCCTGCATTGAGATACTCTCATAGTAAGAGGTTTCCCTGTGGCTCAGATGGCAAAGAATCTGCCTGCCATGCAGGAGATATGGGTTCAATATCTGGATTGGGAAGATCCCCTGGAGAAGGAAATGGCAACTCACTTCAGTCTTCTTGCCTGGAGAATTCCACAGATGAAGGAGACTGGCAGGCTACAGTCCATAGGTTCCTAAACAGTTGGTAGGAGCTACTAACACTTTCTTCTTCTCATGGTAGTAAACAATACTTATATTCTCAATTCTTTCTGGGCCCACCAAGATACTACATCTTATGTGAAAACCAGGCATATAGCTTATCTACTGAATACACATCTATCCTGTGTATTTGGGTAACTGTTAGAGTCTTTCATACATCTAAAACCTATGTAGTATGTTTTCCTGAAAAAGAGAACCCCATAAAACCAAAGAGAGAACTACGGTCAGCCCCCCTATCTAAGGTTTCTGCATCTCCAGTTGGTGGAATCCCCAGAGGCAGAACTCTCCCATAGGGAGGGTCAACTCTACTACACCATTTTATATAAATGATTTGAGCATCCCCAGATTTTAATAATACAGCTGGAAAAAAATTGTCCAAATTCTGTCTGACCCTAGGAAAAGTCACCAATAATAGTATCTGTTTTGCCAATCCTCCAAATTAGTTTACATTGATTAACTGGGTTGTCATAAACCAGCACATGTTCTTTTATTCCTTGTCAAGGAAAAAAGTGTGCTATGGAATATTCTTACTGCACTGATGTAAATATGTGACTTTTCTACAACAGGAGGCCAAACAATTCTATAAAAGACTCAGCTCCAAGTATGAAGATGTTTCCATTATTGGGATTTGTGGTTGAGGTCCTGGCTTCATAGCCTCTTACACGTACAAATAAACATTATTTTAACTGCAGGTAATGCAACTGGCCAATGAATCCTGTTCAAAGCAGCAAAAATAATGGGATGCCACTGTTCTATCAAAATAATAAAACAATGTACCACAGAATAGTAAAAACAAATTCTTTTTACTAAAAACAACAACAACCTTCTGGTCAATGAAATCTTGAAAACTGTGGATCTGGTTGAATAGATAAATACTCTTTAGTCTGACTTCAACAGCCCTCAGCCAAAGGAGTGACTGAGAAAGAAAGAAAAAAGGCCCTCAGAGGATCCAGTTGGTAATAGTTAGAAAATAACTAGTGTGCACTGTTTCATACTGGACATGAAAAAATTCATACAATATCAACATCAGATGAGGACACTTCAAGACTGAAACAAGACCATTCTAAAGTCATTGCAAGTATGTTTGAAAATAGTCAGATACAAGGGTACAAAATGCTGGAGAGAGTGTGGAGAAAAGGGAATTCTAATGCACTGTTGGTGGGAATGTACAGTATGGAGAACAGCGTACAACCACTATGGAGAACAGTATGGAGGTTCCTTAAAAAACTAAGAATAGAATTACCAGAATTACCATATGACCCAGCAACCCACTACTGGGCATATATCCAGAGAAAACTATAGTTCAAAAAACATATGCACCCCAATGTTCACTGCAGCACTGTTTACAACAGCCAGGATATGGAATGAATTTCAATGTGAATCCACAGAGGAATGGATAAAGATGATGTGGTAAATATATAAAAATGAATGCTAGCCATAAAAAGGAAAAAAAAATTGGGGTCATTAATTGATGTGGCTGGACCTAGAGAATGTCATACAGGGTGAAGTAAGTCAGAAAGAGAAAAACACACATTATATATTAATGCTGATAAGTGGAATCTAGAAAATAGTACAGATGATATTATTTGCAAAATAAAAATAGAGGCATAGATGTAGAGAACAAATGTATGGATACCAAGCAGGTAAGAATGAGGGGTGGAATAAATTGGTAGATTGGACTACTGATACTATGTATAAAATAGATGACTAATGAGAAGCTAATACATAGCCCAGGGAGCCCTACTCAGTGCTCTGTGGTGACCTAAATGGGAAGAAAAAAAAACACACACACACACACACACAGGAGATATATGTATATCTGACTCACTTTGCTATACAGTAGAAACTAACAACATGGTAAAAAAGAGACTATACTCAATAATTTTTAAAAANAAAATAGTACAGATGATCTTATTTGCAAAATAAAAATAGAGACATAGGTGTAGAGAACAAACGTATGGATACCAAGCGGGTAAGGATGAGGGGTGGAATGAATTGGTAGATTGGACTACTGATACTATGTATAAAATAGATAACTAATGAGAAGCTAATACATAGCTTAGGGAGCCCTACTCAGTGCTCTGTGGTGACCTAAATGGGAAGGAAATTAAAAACACACACACACACACACAGGAGATATATGTATATCTGACTCACTTTGCTATACAGTAGAAACTAACAACATGGTAAAAAAGAGACTATACTCAATAATTTTTTAAAAACTACAATGAGACATCACCTCACACCTGTTAGAACGACTGTCATCAAAAAGACAAGAAATAAATGTTGACTAGGGTGTGGATAAATGGAAATTCCTGTTCACTGTTAGCACAAGTGTAAATTAGTGTAGCTACTATGGAAAACAGTATGGCGGTTACTCAAAGATTAAAATTAGAACTATCAAATGATCCAGCAATTCTACTTCTGGGTACATATCCAAGGGAAATGAAAACAGAATCCCATATAGATATTGGCATTCATACATTCATTGCAGCATTTTTCACAGTGGCCAAGAGATGGAAATAGTATTGTCCAAAGTATGGATGAATGTATAAAGAAGATGTGATGTATATATATATAGAACATTATTTGGTCATGAGGGAAAAGGAAATCCTGCTATTTGCAAGGCCTGGCATGGAACTTGAGAACCTTACATTAAGTGAAACAAGTCAGAGAAAGACAAACACTCTGATATCACTTATTTGTGGAATATAAAAAAAGCCAAACTCATAGAAACAGGAGACTGCCAGTTGGCAGGGTGAGGGGATGGGTGAAAATGGGGAGATGTTGTTCAAAGGTACATACTTAGAGTAGTATGATACATAAGTTCTGAGGACTCTAATGTTCAGCATGGTGATAATCAACATTGTATTATATACATGAAAGTTGCTAAAAGAATAAATCATAAATGTTCTCACTACAAAAAAAAAAAAAAAAAAAAACCCACAACCCAAACCCCAACTATTTCCATTATTTTTTAAAATATATTTTTGGATATTTATTTGGCTTACTGGGCCTTCCTTAGTCATGGCACATGGGATCTTTAGTTGCAGCATGTGGAACCTATTTCCCTGACCAGGGATTGAACCCAGGCCCCATNAAACCCACAACCCAAAACAAAATAGCAAATAATTGTATTCTACTTGCATTCCTTCCACTGGAGATAAATACACTTCTTCTCTTTCTCTCTCATACATACACATACTCCTAAACACTACTACTGGGTATAAATATATAGCATTTCTCATATCTTATGTAGCATCTACCATATATATGGGAGACTTCCCTGATGACTAGAGGGTTAAGTGTCTGTCTGCAATGCAGGAGACCCAGGTTCAATCCCTGGGTCAGGAAGATCCCCTGGAGAAGGAAATGGCAACCAACTCCAGTACTATTGCCTGGAGAATCCCATGGATGGACGAGCCTGGAAGGCTACAGTCCATGGGTTCACAAAGAGTTGGACACAACTGAATGACTTCACTTTTACCATATATATGAGGTGGCCTCAGACCTTGAAAGACATCATTTTGGAGTCTCAGTGTTTCTTACCAGAAGCCAGTGTCACTACCCCAGGGCTTGCAGCCTCCTGGAAGGATACAGATTTGCTACCTGGGCATGAGCAAGCAATTCACTGTCCTATTCTGGCCTTGGGAGGTCTTGCTCCCACATAGTTATTGGTCCAGAGGCTGGTTCCCACCCAGCCTGGCTGGACCCCTTGTGGGAGACACCATGGCCCTGTGATTCCAAGTTAGGAGAGGAGGTCAGGGAGAACTGGGATTTGCTTGATAGGTGGCCTGAATTAGATTCCCTAGGGCGAGTCAGAGTTGAGGTGCCTCCAGCACCTGCGTAGCCTGGGGGTTCTCATCCCAGGACTACCCTATCCACCCCCACAGAACTCTTGAGAAATTGCTGGTCTGGTTCCTATGGGGAGAGGAGCCCCATTGGATTTTGCTAATATCTGAACTTCTGACACTCAAAGGCATTCTAACCCATCCTCCTCTGTCCCTCCATCAGGACCTGCATTTACTAACCTCACACACCTGAAGCCATATAGCACACCCTGTGGGATTCAGTTTCACTTTGTTTGCCTTCCTGGGAAACACCCAGACTAGGCCTGACTCTGGTGTCTCCTATTAAAATAATTATTTGTCCTCCCCACCCTCTATTAGCTCCTTAAAGGAAATTCTAGAATTCCCTTTCCTTATAGAAACAGCTCATGATTCCTTCAATTTTTTTTTTCGTTACTACAGCAACAACAAAAAATACCAAAAAAAAAAAAAAAAGCAAAACTGTCATTGAATACAGTTGTGCTCTTTATTCTTTGGCCCTGGGTTTTATCAATGTTGATGACTAATTGACATGATGTCCCTGAAAGCATAACAGATGGATATCCTTGTAAAGCAGAGCTAAACTTACATGGGGAAAATATCCACATTTGTTTTGCAGAAACCTAACACCTCAAAGCTACTTCCCAGCCCTAAGCCAATTTACTGAAACTTATATACTCAAAGAAAGCTTTCTTTTTAGGTGGTTGTTTTACTATTGTTTATTAGCACAGTAACAAATGAAGACATAAGTAGTCCATAATATAGAAGCAATCCACTGAGCAACTCCTATTCCATGTCTCTGAAATAGAGGTCTAGGATATAACCATAACTGCATATATTATATTTTTCTAGACTAACTTGTGGCTATTTGCCTGGTGTCTCTTCAATAGGGAAAAGAGATACCTGGCTGCTGGGCTGCCCCTGCAGACCTGCAAGCCTTGTAACTTGCCCAGTCTGGAAACTGAAGAAAGAGCCTAGAGATCGCTATAGAGACACTAATGGTTCACTGTGTAGGGGAACTTACATGTCCAGAAAAAAAAAAAAAAAAGGTCATGGAGTGTTCTCCCACTGTGTGAGGCACCCAATAAGAAGGGTATAGTAACAGTCTTCACTACTTGGGGAAGAGGGAGGCTACTATTTATAAGGGAACTGATGTCAGGCCATCTCATCCTTTACCAGGGAAACCAGCAGCTGAGGCAGGGGGCAAGCACCCAGGCAATTTCTATTAAGCCCTATAATTAGTAGATCAGACAGTCATGTGCAAGAAGCAGGGACCGGTAGAGGATGGGGTGTATAAAGAGGAAGAGAATAGTTACATTGAATAGCCTGACCATACACTATCATTATTACATAGGGCACTTTCTGCCATGAAGAATGCAATGATTTCTCCACCTCCTTGGGAAAAAGATATGTAAAGACTCTGCTCACAAGGCTTTTGCTAGAAGATCTTATCCACTGCCATGATTTCTCATTAAATATCATATCAGGGGAAGGGATAGACTATTTGACAAAGAGAGTCTGGACAAGGAGTCACACTCACAGAATATTTTTACTGTGTGCTAGATAGTCCAGAAGCAACTGGTTTGACAGAATTATGGTATAATCCACAGAATGCTCAGTTTTAATGCCAGCTGGCAGACAACCGCCTACATAATATCCTAAATAATGCAGTTTATAACATAACCGATGGCTGTCTCTTCCATAGCCAGAAACATAGATCCACAAACCAAGGGATGGAAATGGCCCTTCTTATTACTGTCAGATAACCCTCCAGACTCCATGGGTTTTGAGGTTCTATTGAATAAGGAAAAATCGCTTCCACCATGGAATAGAGCAGTGACCTCAGTCAGCTGGAAGCTGAGTCAACATTTTGGCCATTAAAGCTTTCTCATGCCACTGAACAAATATATATAGAAGAGGACTGTTAAACTGGGTGGCAACTAATTTCTAAGCAGAAAATTAGTGACTCTGCTCTCTACTAGTACCAAGATTACCATAAATGGAACCCAAGGGATTCACTAGGGCACCCATTATAGTCTCTTGCCGAGCAGTCTTTTTCGGTGGAAAAGTACTGAGACTACATAAAAAAACATGCTAGAGAAGAGGACTCAGATATTAGAAGAGTTTGAGTCATTTAGCTAGATAAAGAAACAGTTCTTTTCAAAGACTGCCGTCCCTATATCTTGAGAAAGGACTATTTTCATAAACTGGCTTTATTATATAATTGCTAATAAAATTAATATGAAAAAGAAAAAAGATCCAGGTCTGAGTAGGTGCTGGCTGAGGGTGAAGAAAGCAGAATGTATGCCAGAAGAAGAAGCTATGCGGGCTTCTCTGGTGGTGCAGTGGTTAGGAATCTACCTGACAATACAGGAGACATGGATTCCAGCCCTGGTCCAGGCAGGCTTCACATGCACGCAGAATAACTGTGCCCATCCACCACAGCTACTGAAGGGCGCACTCTAGAGTTCGCGAGCTGCAACTAGAAAAAGCCTGTGCACAGAAGTAAAGACCCAGCACAGCCAAAAGAATAAATAAATAATACATTAATTTAAATTTTAAAAAAATTTAAAATGAGGCCACGAATATCAATTTACATTTATAACCACCATAGAAGTGTTGTTCTATTTCTTTACTCATTTCTTCTCTTTTTATTTACTGCTTTACATGATTGAATATTTGTGGTTTCAGTTGGAGAATGCAACTCAGTTGCCAACACCCCACAAAATATGGTAGCTAAGGAGAATTTTTGNAAAAAAAAAAAAAAAAAAAGCAAAACTGTCATTGAATACAGTTGTGCTCTTTATTCTTTGGCCCTGGGTTTTATCAATGTTGATGACTAATTGACATGATGTCCCTGAAAGCATAACAGATGGATATCCTTGTAAAGCAGAGCTAAACTTACATGGGGAAAATATCCACATTTGTTTTGCAGAAACCTAACACCTCAAAGCTACTTCCCAGCCCTAAGCCAATTTACTGAAACTTATATACTCAAAGAAAGCTTTCTTTTTAGGTGGTTGTTTTACTATTGTTTATTAGCACAGTAACAAATGAAGACATAAGTAGTCCATAATATAGAAGCAATCCACTGAGCAACTCCTATTCCATGTCTCTGAAATAGAGGTCTAGGATATAACCATAACTGCATATATTATATTTTTCTAGACTAACTTGTGGCTATTTGCCTGGTGTCTCTTCAATAGGGAAAAGAGATACCTGGCTGCTGGGCTGCCCCTGCAGACCTGCAAGCCTTGTAACTTGCCCAGTCTGGAAACTGAAGAAAGAGCCTAGAGATCGCTATAGAGACACTAATGGTTCACTGTGTAGGGGAACTTACATGTCCAGAAAAAAAAAAAAAAAAGGTCATGGAGTGTTCTCCCACTGTGTGAGGCACCCAATAAGAAGGGTATAGTAACAGTCTTCACTACTTGGGGAAGAGGGAGGCTACTATTTATAAGGGAACTGATGTCAGGCCATCTCATCCTTTACCAGGGAAACCAGCAGCTGAGGCAGGGGGCAAGCACCCAGGCAATTTCTATTAAGCCCTATAATTAGTAGATCAGACAGTCATGTGCAAGAAGCAGGGACCGGTAGAGGATGGGGTGTATAAAGAGGAAGAGAATAGTTACATTGAATAGCCTGACCATACACTATCATTATTACATAGGGCACTTTCTGCCATGAAGAATGCAATGATTTCTCCACCTCCTTGGGAAAAAGATATGTAAAGACTCTGCTCACAAGGCTTTTGCTAGAAGATCTTATCCACTGCCATGATTTCTCATTAAATATCATATCAGGTGAAGGGATAGACTATTTGACAAAGAGAGTCTGGACAAGGAGTCACACTCACAGAATATTTTTACTGTGTGCTAGGTGGTCCAGAAGCAACTGGTTTGACAGAATTATGGTATAATCCACAGAATGCTCAGTTTTAATGCCAGCTGGCAGACAACCGCCTACATAATATCCTAAATAATGCAGTTTATAACATAACCGATGGCTGTCTCTTCCATAGCCAGAAACATAGATCCACAAACCAAGGGATGGAAATGGCCCTTCTTATTACTGTCAGATAACCCTCCAGACTCCACGGGTTTTGAGGTTCTATTGTATAAGGAAAAATCGCTTCCACCATGGAATAGAGCAGTGACCTCAGTCAGCTGGAAGCTGAGTCAACATTTTGCCAATTAAAGCTTTCTCATGCCACTGAACAAATACATATAGAAGAGGACTGTTAAACTGGGTGCCAACTAATTTCTAAGCAGAAAATTAGTGACTCTGCTCTCTACTAGTACCAAGATTACCATAAATGGAACCCAAGGGATTCACTAGGGCACCCATTATAGTCTCTTGCCGAGCAGTCTTTTTCGGTGGAAAAGTACTGAGACTACATAAAAAAACATGCTAGAGAAGAGGACTCAGATATTAGAAGAGTTTGAGTCATTTAGCTAGATAAAGAAACAGTTCTTTTCAAAGACTGCCGTCCCTATATCTTGAGAAGGGACTATTTTCATAAATGGGCTTTATTATATAATTACTAATAAAATTAATATGAAAAAGAAAAAAGATCCAGGTCTGAGTAGGTGCTGGCTGAGGGTGAAGAAAGCAGAATGTATGCCAGAAGAAGAAGCTATGCGGGCTTCTCTGGTGGTGCAGTGGTTAGGAATCTACCTGCCAATACAGGAGACATGGATTCCAGCCCTGGTCCAGGCAGGCTTCACATGCACGCAGAATAACTGTGCCCATCCACCACAGCTACTGAAGGGCGCACTCTAGAGTTCGCGAGCTGCAACTAGAAAAAGCCTGTGCACAGAAGTAAAGACCCAGCACAGCCAAAAGAATAAATAAATAATACATTAATTTAAATTTTAAAAAAATTTAAAATGAGGCCACGAATATCAATTTACATTTATAACCACCATAGAAGTGTTGTTCTATTTCTTTACTCATTTCTTCTCTTTTTATTTACTGCTTTACATGATTGAATATTTGTGGTTTCAGTTGGAGAATGCAACTCAGTTGCCAACACCCCACAAAATATGGTAGCTAAGGAGAATTTTTGTATCCTCTGTGTCAGGAATACAGAAACTTTCACCCCAAAAATGTCTTCTGTCAGACAGAAAACCAGGCTGGAAAAGGATATCTTCTGTTTGCTACTCCAGAGTCATTCTCTACTTTCTGCATCCTGTTCTGTAACTAGAAGTTGCCTCTTACTGGCCACATCAATATATTCCCTTACTTCTCAGTGTGTGATTTAGTTTCAACAAAAAGAAATGCTGATAGGAGATCCACAGAATGAAAACAGAATTAGAGGTATTGGTTCTCTAACTCATATCATGTCAGATCTCTTTTCTTTGGTTGTGACTATCAAAAGGAGATAATTCTTGCTAGCTGGCATTCTCCATCTCTCTGCCTCTCTGTCTCACACATACATACACCCTCATCTTTTCTCACTCCCTCTTTCTGGCTTTCCTTTCCTAGTACATTAAGTACTATAGCTGGAAATAACTCCAGCAGCTGTTATAATACTTTGTTACTGAGTTAACCTTTGTTTTTACAACTCTGTTCCACACCCTTGTAAATTCTTTAATTCCCTTCAAATTATTTTATCTCCTCCTTTTCCTCTAAACCATTTCAAAATTCCCGAAATTTTCAAATATGGTTTGCAGTTTTTTTGTCTTAGCTTTTCATTTTGTTTTGCATTAGAGAATATCAGCTCTGTTTCAAGGATATTCAACATGTATTTGCATTTGTATAATCAACAAATATTTACTGAGCATCTACTCCAGGCAAGAATCTGCTCTGGAAATTACAAATATCATAATGAACAAAACATACAAAAATGTATGCCTAGAGGCTTATATTCTACCAGAGAGAAACATCCTTTAAAAACACATAACCAAATAAATATAAAAATCAATCTCACTCACACTTTTACTATTTTTGTTTAACTCTATAATGTAAAATGTTTTTACCATGCCATTATACACTTCTCAAAACCCATAGAATGTACAACACAAAGTGTAAACCCTAATGTAAACTGTGGACTTTAGTTAATAATGTGTCAATATTGGTTCATCAACTTTAACAAATATACTATACTAAGGTAAGATGTTAATATTAGAGAAACTATGGAGGGAGGAAGAGAAGAGGGAACATTTGGGAACTCACCCTGACTTTTTTCACATCCAAAATTGCTCTAAAAAATAAAATGTGTTAATTTAAAAAATGTATTGGAACTATGCTTTCTATCTTCTATCTTAAATTTTTATTGTTATAATAATAATAATTTAATATACTAGTTAAGAATTTTATCCAGCAAAGAATAACAAAATAGCCACATCTTAAGATAGGAATTTATTCCTGTCTTAGGAAGAAAAAATTTCTGGAGTGAGTAGCCCTGTGTGAAAAACTGAACTTGATAATCATTGGGGACCTCCTTTTCCTTTACCAACCTAGCATACGGTTCCTCTTATCAAAGTCAGCTATGTTCAAGATGACTGCGATGTTTAATTATGCACACACTCTAATCTGTGAAATGAAGCAAAGGAGAAAAAGAGCAACAAACAACAACAGAAAGCCCTGCTCTTACTAACTTGAATCGACTCTCTTCGGGCAACTGGCCTGGATGCTGTACAAACACTTGAATTTATACTTCTTTGGCAAGATCTTAGTCACAAGGTCTAAGGGAATTTGAGGAAGGCTAGTGAATATATATATATATATATATATATATATATACACACACACACACCATATATATTAGTTGAATGTGTATTAACTCAATAAAATTGTGGATCTTCTAAACTGAACACCTACTCATGCCCTTTATGTCTTGGACTGGAAGATACAATGAACCAAATAATTAAAATGAATCTGTTTAAACTTTAAGTGAGCTTACCCTCTAGGGGAAAAAGTAAATTTAAAAAATTACATGGGACAAAATTACATATGGGCTTCTTCGGTAGTGCTATTTTAAAAGAATCCACCTGCCAAAGCAGGAGATCTAAGACACATGGGTTCAACCCCTGAGTTGGGACGACCCCCTGGAGGAAAGCATGACAACCCACTCCAGTATTCTTGCCTGTAGAATTCCATGGACAGAGGGGATTATATTTGGATGGTAATAGATAAATGTTTGTGTCAATATATTTGTTCATATATATAAAAGATAATATGTGTATATGTGTGCCAGTTGCTAAGTCATGTCATATTCCTCATGATCTTGTGGACTGTAATCCACCAGGCTCCTCTGTCCATGGGATTTTCCAGGCAAGAATATTAGAGAGGGTTGCCTTTTTCTCCTCCAGGGGATGTTCCCGACTCAGGGATCAAATCCGCATCCACTGTGTCTCCTGCATTACAGGCAGATTCTTTACCACTGAGCCATTGTGGAAGCCCAGAAATATATATAAATATGTGTAAATAAAATTAGATATGTTTATTTTTATAGATATATTTGTTCATGTACATGTATAATAAAAATTATATGTGACAAATAAATGTGCATGATAATTATACAACTATATAATTGTAGTTGCTAGTAAATACATGGAGAAAATAAGAGGCAATAATGAACTAGAACAAGGCTGATTTTGTTCAGGCAGGCAAGGAAGGCCTTTCTGAGGATACTACCTTGAGTTCTGTCATGAATATTGGGAAGGTGGGAGTCATACATACATCTGGAGTGAGAGGTTTTATATTCTTTAAAAAAGGTGAGATGGATATACGGAAATACTGGTGAAGGGAATGGACTGGACTTTGAGAAAAGCTTCTAGCTGTAACCTAATAAACACTTCCACTTTATTTGGTAAGTAAGTCCTTAAATGTTTTATAAGGCATATGCTCACAGAAAAATATATTACCTTATATATTAATAAGGTAATAATAATATTACTTTCCCCAGTTTCTCTTGCAGCTGTGCGTGGTTATGTGCATGATGTGATTGAATTCTTTCCAGTGGGATGTGACATAACCTCTGTTAGGTATAAAATCTGTAATTCCTTTTCAAGTGAGAATACAAGACTTCTTCCTCCCTCTCTCCTATTCTGCTGTTTGGAACGGGTTTAAGGATGGGAGCGTCATAGTCCATGTGGATGAGGGCAGCATCCTAGGGCTGGTTTAACTTCTAAGCACTTAGGGAGAAGCTGCCCATTGGGAGGAGACTGCCTCCACAGTGTATCTTCCAATAATCCTGCCACCTTATTTCAGGAGCAGTGACAGTGAATGCCTGAGGGCAGCTGGTCATTAAGTGCTGTCTTCAACCTGTCATCCAAGCACAGATTTTTGTGTTACATTGATATTACCTGGAGGAAACCAGAAAGCTTGTCAAGGGGAACATGGTGAGAGGCAAGAAAACCATATTAATGTTTTCCTCCAAACTATTCTGTTACACGGACCTCTGAAGTCTCTCTTATCTGTATTATAGAACTCCATTCCTACAAATATATTAATTCAAAACAGCCTTTAATATCCCCAGAGAGTTTTCAAGTTTTGAGATGCTGCTGGAGTTCCTGGAATTCTCAATTATTTTCCCTCTTGCCTCTACATTCTCTTCAGTATTGATTTTGAGGGAAGGAGCCAGCAGCCTGTGAAGACTGGCACTGTCTTCACAGGAACCAAAATATACAGGTGTACATATTTTCTTTCTCTTCAACAAACAAACAAAAAAGGAACTTGCTTAAGAATTCAAAGGAGGCAGAAGAGCCTGTCATGTTTGTATTTCAACTTGAGATTACTTTGATGGTAAGCTTTTGAGAGCTGTTTCAAATACTGAAATGATCTAACTTGGACAGCTGCCTAATCATCAATTTGGTCAACTAATCCTAATTGCTGAGTCTACTTAGGCCTGCAAGCATCATAAACCTGTATGAAAAACAAGACTTTAGATAATATACTATTGAGCTAAAATAACAAATATTAAGAAATTTATTTAGTAAATGCTCATTCATGTAGCTTCACCTGAATTTTGTTTCAGTTAGCTGAAAAACTGTAAGTGCTGCAGCATTCCTGGTTAGTACTATGTGGCTTGTAAAAGACTAGTCATCTCAAATATTAATGTTTGCTTGAAGTTATTTGGACTTTATGAAAACTGGAATAATTGATTTCATTTATTCAAGATTTTTTTTGCTAACGAGTTATTTATTAAATATTATTGGACTACTCAGTTTTATTTAATAGAGCTAAAACTCAATTCTGACAATAAAATGTAATTCATTCTTACTTATATATAACTGTCCAAATTTTACACTGTACTATTTTTCCATTTTATAAATCCAGAAAAATAGTTTACTACTTCCAATTTATTATAGTCTTATATAGGTTTAGGAGTTAATTTACTGTACAGAATATGTTTTGGTAAGACCTGAACCTTTTGTTCATGAGTTAGATAACAATGTGTCTTTATTCATATTTCTTTTTAGCTTCACATACATGTTGACTTTTATTGAAATGAATAATTAAGTAAACTGTTCAGCTTCCTGAATTACAAAAGAAAAAATACTATAATGTCTGTTTGTATTTATAATCACTCTAGCAGTCAAGTATTGTACAAATATTAGAAAAAGAGTCCTGAATAAATAAAAGAACATGAATAAATGAGTATGTTTCAGTATGTTTAAAGAGTAAAGAGAATAACTTTTCAATTTCAGATACTGAAAATAGCGACGAGGAAGCAGAATGAATATTTCCATTTTTTAGTTGCAACTTTTAATTATTGTAGTTTTCTTTCTGTGCTCAGCACAGATAGTGAGTCTCAATCATTTGCCAAATTTTGCATCTGGCAAGTGCTATCTTAAAAGAAACTCTAAAAGCATCAACTTACTATAAAATATGATTATTCAAATAAAGACATGTGAATAACTTTTTATTAGAGAAACTAGTTAGTTTAATCCAACTGAATTTTGTTGTGTTTCTATACAAGCACAGGGCTCACTCTTTCATTTGTTAAACATGAAGGCTGACTGTGCAAGAAGCTCAGAAAACACTGGGAAGAGGAAAGTGAATAAAAAGATCAGTGTTTTTGAGGTTTATCCAAAAGGACCCTTAATTCCATTGAAAGAATTCTTAAAACATCATACCCAAATATCTACTTCTCTTAAAGATTTTCGGTGTTTTTTTCATTTTAATAATTTTCTTATTTATCTCATATTCAATTTATTTTTTCTGCTTGTTTTAAAATCTATACCAATTTATAGTTCAATTTTGTAAGTTATAAATGTTATATTTCTCTCAATCTCATAACAGTGTTATTTTCTCTCTCCATCAGCCCTCTCCACTCATAACCTAAGTTTTCTGTTTTTACGATTGTCGGCGGCTGGCCAGTGCACTAAGTGCAGGCAGCGGTGGCGGGCCGGCGCACTAAGCGTGGCCGAGAGCTACCCCAGGTCTGAGGTCAGGGACAGCCGCCTAGAGTGGCAGGCTGCAACAGCACAGGAACGGCCAAGAGGAACTACCCCACATCTGAGGTCGGGGGGACGGCTGGGAGGAGATACCCCATGCCCAAGGCCAGGGACGGTGGCCAGGAGAAACAACCCCACGTCCAAGGAGTGGTGGCTGCTGGGCACAGGAAGGCCTAAAGGAGCTATCCCACAGTGAAGGTCAGGAAGGGTGACGGGAGGAGATACCCCTCACCCAAGGTAAGGAGCAGCAGTTATGCTTTGCTGGAGCAGCCATGGAGAGATACCCCACGCCCAAGGTAAGAGAAACCCAACTAAAATGGTAGGTGTTGCAAGAGGGCATCAGAGGGCAGACACACTGAAACCATACTCACAGAAATCAAGTCAGTCTATTCACACTAGGACCACAACCTTGTCTAACTCAATGAAACTAAGCCATACCAGCGGGGCAATCCAAGACAGGTGGGTCGTGGTGGAGAGGTCTGACAGAATGTGGTCCACTGGAGAAGGGAATGGCAAACCACTTAAGTATTGTTGCCTTGAGAACCCCATGAACAGTATGAAAAGGCAAAATGATAAGATACTGAAAGAGGTACTCCCAGGTCAGTAGGTGCCCAATATGCTACTGGAGGTCAGTGGAGAAATAACTTCAGGAAGAATGAAGGGATGGAGCCAAAACAAAAATAATACCTAGCTGTGGATGTGACTGGTGATAGAAGAAATGTCCAATGCTGTAAAGAGCAATATTGCATAGAAATCTGGAATGTCAGGTCTATGAATCAAGGCAAATTGGAAGTGGTCAAACAGGAGATGGCAAGAGTGAACGTCGACATTCTAGCAATCAGTGAACTAAAATGGACTGGAATGGGTGAATTTAACTCAGATGACCATTATATCTACTACTGCAGGCAGGAATCCCTCAGAAGAAATGGAGTAGCCATCATGGTCAACAAAAGAGTCTGAAATGCAGTACTTGGATGCAATCTCAAAAACGACAGAATGATCTCTGTTCGTTTCCAAGGCAAACCATTCAATATCACAGTTATCCAAGTCTATGCCCCAACCAGTAATGCTGAAGAAGCTGAAGTTGAACGGTTTTATGAAGACCTACAAGACCTTTTAGAACTAACACCCAAAAAAGATGTCCTTTTCATTATAGGGGACTGGAATGCTAAAGTAGGAAGTCAAGAAACACCTGGAGTAACAGGCAAATTTGGCCTTGGAATGCGGAATGAAGCAGGGCAAAGACTAATAGAGTTTTGCCAAGAAAATGCACTGGTCATAGCAAACACCCTCTTCCAGCAACACAAGAGAAGACTCTACACATGGACATCACCAGATGGTCAACACCGAAATCAGATTGATTATATTCTTTGCAGCCAAAGATGGAGAAGCTCTATACAGTCAACAAAAACAAGACCAGGAGCTGACTGTGGCTCAGATCATGAACTCCTTATTTCCAAATTCAGACTTAAATTGAAGAAAGTAGGGAAAACCGCTAGACCATTCAGGTATGACCTAAATCAAATCCCTTATGATTATACAGTGGAAGTGAGAAATAGATTTAAGGGCCTAGATCTGATAGACAGAGTTCCTGATGAACTATGGAATGAGGTTCGTGACATTGTACAGGAGACAGGGATCAAGACCATCCCCATGGAAAAGAAATGCAAAAAAGCAAAATGGCTGTCTGGAGAAGCCTTACAAATAGCACTGAAAAGAAGAGAGGCGAAAAGCAAAGGAGAAAAGAAAAGATATAAGCATCTGAATGCAGAGTTCCAAAGAATAGCAAGAAGAGATAAGAAAGCCTTCTTCAGCAATCAATGCAAAGAGATAGAGGAAAACAACAGAATGGGAAAGACTAGAGATCTCTTCAAGAGAATTGGAGATACCAAGGGAACATTTCATGCAAAGATGGGCTCGATAAAGGATAGAAATGGTATGGACCTAACAGAAGCAGAAGATATTAAGAAGAGGTGGCAAGAATACACAGAAGAACTGTACAGAAAAGATCTTCACGACCCAGATAATCATGAGGATGTGATCACTAATCTAGAGCCAGACATCTTGGAATGTGAAGTCAAGTGGGCCTTAGAAAGCATCACTAAGAACAAAGCTAGTGGAGGTGATGGAATTCCCGTTGAGCTGTTTCAAATCCTGGAAGATGATGCTGTGAAAGTGCTGCACTCAATATGCCAGCAAATTTGGAAAACTCAGCAGTGGCCACAGGACTGGAAAAGGTCAGTTTTCATTCCAATTCCAAAGAAAGGCAATGCCAAAGAATGCTCAAACTACCGCACAATTGCACTCATCTCACACGCTAGTAAAGTAATGCTCAAAATTCTCCAAGCCAGGCTTCAGCAATATGTGAACCGTGAACTCCCTGATGTTCAAGCTGGTTTTAGAACAGGCAGAGGAACCAGAGATCAAATTGCCAACATCCGCTGGATCATGGAAAAAGCAAGAGAGTTCCAGAAAAACATCTATTTCTGCTTTATTGACTATGCCAAAGCCTTTGACTGTGTGGATCACAATAAACTGTGGAAAATTCTGAAAGAGATGGGAATACCAGACCACCTAACCTGCCTCTTGAGAAATCTGTATGCAGGTCAGGAAGCAACAGTTAGAACTGGACATGGAACAACAGACTGGTTCCAAATAGGAAAAGGAGTACGTCAAGGCTGTATATTGTCTCCCTGCTTATTTAACTTATATGCAGAGTACATCATGAGAAACGCTGGACTGGAAGAAACACAAGCTGGAATCAAGATTGCCGGGAGAAATATCAATAACCTCAGATATGCTGATGACACCACCCTTATGGCAGAAAGTGAGGAGGAGCTAAAAAGCCTCTTGATGAAAGTGAAGGAGGAGAGCGAAAAAGTTGGCTTAAAGCTCAACATTCAGAAAACGAAGATCATGGCATCCGGTCCCATCACTTCATGGGAAATAGATGGGGAAACAGTGGAAACAGTGTCAGACTTTATTTTTTTGGGCTCCAAAATCACTGCAGATGGTGACTGCAGCCATGAAATTAAAAGACGCTTACTCCTTGGAAGAAAAGTTATGACCAACCTGGATAGTATATTCAAAAGCAGAGACATTACTTTGCCGACTAAGGTCCGCCTAGTCAAGGCTATGGTTTTTCCTGTGGTCATGTATGGATGTGAAAGTTGGACTGTGAAGAAAGCTGAGCGCCGAAGAATCGATGCTTTTGAACTGTGGTGTTGGAGAAGACTCTTGAGAGTCCCTTGGACTGCAAAGAGATCCAACCAGTCCATTCTGAAGGAGATCAGCCCTGGGATTTCTTTGGAAGGAATGATGCTAAAGCTAAAACTCCAGTACTTTGGCCACCTCATGCGAAGAGTTGACTCATTGGAAAAGACTTTGATGCTGGGAGGGATTGGGGGCAGGAGAAGAAGGGGACGACAGAGGATGAGATGGCTGGGTGGCATCACTGACTCCATGGACGTGAGTCTGAGTGAACTCTGAGAGATGGTGATGGACAGGGAGGCCTGGCGTGCTGCCATTCATGGGGTGGCAAAGAGTCAGACACGACTGAGTGACTGAACTGAACTGAATTGAATGTTTCAGATAGACTTAGTTTTTATACTTGAGCTAAGAGAAAGAGTGAAGAAGAAAATGGCAACCCACTCCGGTATTCTTGCCTGAAGAATATCTTGGACAGAGGAGCCTGGTGGGCCATAGTCCATAGGGTCACAAAAAGTCAGACACGACTGAAGTGACTTAGTATGCAAGAGGAAGAGAAACTAATGGTTAGGAACCTGGCTAAAAATTGTAATTTTTTGGCTCCTCTAGGCTTCATCAGTTCAGTTCAGTTCAGTTCAGTTGCTCAGTCACGTGAGTCTGAGTGAACTCCGGGAGATGATGATGGATAGGGAGGCCTGGTGTGCTGCAATTCATGGGGTCGCAAAGAGTCTGACACGACTAAGCGACTGAACTGAACTGAACTGAGTCAGTAATATCTTTCTAGAGTACAAGTTTAAATAGTTTCTTCGCTGTTTAAAATTTCCCAGAAATGCCTTAATCTCTTTCCATTATCTTTTTCACACTTTAAGCTCCAAGCATAGTGAAATAACTTAGAGTTCCACTCATGTGCCATGTTCCCACATGTCTTTACCTTCTATTGGAAACATTTTCTCTTCCTACTCCAATTTTATCAATCAGATTTCATCAGGTTAGTCTGTATCAGCTACTGAAGTTTAAATCTGGAAAGATTTTACCAGTCTCTCAAGGGTAAGTTGAGTATCCTTCATATATGACTTCCTAGTACACTGGGTAGCAAATACTGTGCTGCAGTTGCTTGCTTATTTTTGTTTCTCATTTTATATTATGAGATTTGTGAGAGGAAGATCTTTGTCTTTTTTGCCAAAAAAAAAAATCCCCAGCATGAAGAAAACACTCAGTTTTTACTTACTAAAAGAAATAAGCAATAACTGAATACAAAGGAAAAGTACAAAATTTCATCAAAAATACAAAAGTTCTAGGGTGTGTTTTTGTTCATTTAATGAAATAGAATACTTTTTAAAAAATTGTCAGAGCCAGGAAACATTAAACAGCATTAAACAAACAAACAAACAAAAAAACAAAGAATCCTGTTCAATTATAAATATGGACACCCAAGATATGAAATTAACAATATACTATCCATTTAAGACGTCAATCCTTATTTTAGTGTGATGCCTTTAAACATTTAATTAATGTTCCAATTTCAAGCTTGTCAAGCAAAAATCTTATTACAGTTTGGCTCCTTTCTTGAGTGCACAGAAGAGAAGTAGTTACCAGTGACAGTTTTATTTCTGAATCCATATTATTAAGTTGGACCTCAGCCTCATGAGTTTTGCCAAAGCGAGTCTCTACTGAGTGTTGGGTCCTTCTTAACATGCTAATATTCAAGTCTGCAAGGTTAGATTTTTGTGGAAAATGCCAGCCTGTGTGACTTCAGATAAGTTGACAAGCCTTCATGGAAGTACACAGCTCCATTTTGGATATCACTGTCAGTTATTCAAGCATATTCCCAATTTTTTTGGTCAACTATTTTATCAAATAAATTTGCTTTCATCCCAGATTTCCCACCAAGCAACTCATTAATTTATTGAGAAAAAAAATATGTATTGAGTGCTGAGTATTTCCTGGACACTGATCTAGGTTTTGGAGATCCAGTTGTGCTGAAATCATCATATTGGAACTTGAACGCATGTGCCAGGATTTGAACTGGACCAAAACCCTGCTTGGGACTCTAACTCACATGGCTGGGACTCAAACCCAGCCCAAACTCACAGTAATGAAACCTGGGTTCTTGTTGTCTTATCACAGTGATAGGTAAGAAGTAGATTTGTTCAGAAACACACTCCACAGACAGCATGGGCCATCACAGAGGGTGAGTGAGCCTGTGAAATGTGGTGTGGTTAGCTTTTATGGGCTGGCTAATTTCATAGGATAGTGAGTGGGATGCGAAGAACTGACTCATTAGAAAAGACTCTGATACTGATAAAGATTGAAGGCAGGAGGAGAACGGGACAAGAGAGGATGAGATGGTTGTATGACATCACCAACTCGCTGGATATGAATTTGAGCAAGCTCAGGGAGTTGGTGATGGACAGGGAAGACTGGCATGCTGCAGTCCATGGGGTCTCAAAGAACTGAACATGACTGAGTGACTGAACTGAACTGAACAGAATGAGTGGGTGGGTTATTCTGACTCTTTGGGGGAAGGGGTGGAGATTTTCAGGAGTTGGGTCACTGCCCACTTTTTGTTTTTTTGATGGTGCCTTGGAACTGTCTGGGTGCCTCTGGGTGTGTCGTTTAGCTTGCTGATTGAGGATCAAGGTCCAGTTGAAGTTGACTTGTCTGCCATCTTGGACCCATTTGATTCTTATTGGTTTTTGTTGTGTCCTCAGGCTTTGTCATTCTTTCAAAAGTTGGGCACTGCCCCCTTCCCTCCTGTTTCAATACCTAGTGGACAAAATCCTTGCTTTGATTTTTAAACTAGAGTCTCACCTTACATGGAAAGAGATATTGCATTCAAACTATAAAAAAGAAGAGGGCCATAATAGAGTAAAAAGATCCAAATTTGCCTTTTGACAGCACACAATCATAAACTTATGGATGGCATCACCGACTCAATGGAAATGAGTTTGAGTAAACTGCAGGAGCTGGTGATGGACAGGGAGGCCTGGCATGCTGCAGTCCATGGGGTTGCAAAGAGAAGGGCATGACTGATTGATTGGACTGAATAGACTAAATATCAAAACAGTCATTTTCACAGAGTATAACTGGCAACAAGGCCTGGGAGCAGTGTGAGAAGAGATACATAGGAAGGGACCCCTAGGTTTGCTCTTCCTTTTTACCTGAGAGGACATATCAGGCTGGAAAGAATGCAGATGGAGCTCAACAAAGTTAAAAATCTTGTTGCAGAGACTGAAATGAGTTTGGGGATCATAATATGTTTGGAATTGATGGGTCACGGTAGTAAGAAAAAAAAAAAGAAAGAAAGAAATATGCAAAGGGTCCCTGGACGTCTACGTGCAGGTTCTCTGCCAATTCTTAGCTGAGGGTCACACTGTACATGGGCAGGGTAAACTCTGTGACGCCCAGAAGAGTGTAGCTGCTGTGAGGCTGAGAGGTGACTGGAGATCAGGACTTTCTGTAGGTATGGGAGGCTAGAGTTCTGACCCAGCCATAATGGAGACACCCCACAAAGATCATGTATTTGTCTAAATACTTTGCCTAAAGGCAAAGTCTTTGTCCTCAAACTAACATACATTGGAAAGAGATTGGTTCTAAAGATCAATCTGATCAGAAATAATCAAGGGGATCCACCAGTGATTTAATCAGAAAAATAATGTAACAGCATAATCTAAGACAGGATAATCTAGACTCCTATACCTTCTTTCTTGCTCATATGCAATAAATATTTATTAGGAATGCAAAGAATATCTAATGTGACCTATTATCAATAACAAAAGTAGTCAAGAGAAATTGACCACAAGGTATTTCAAATGTTGGAAATTGGACTTAGAATGTTATAAAAGGTATTATTAATATTTTGAAGAATGTAAAGTTTAAAAGAGACACAATCAGTGGATAGATACAAAAATGCAGCTGAGAAATTAAACTTATATAGAAAATAATCAAATGGAAGTTATAGAACTAAAATGGAAAATATTTGAAGGAAAATATTCATTGGATGGGTGTGATAACAGATTAAACTGCCTGAAAAGATCAGTAGACCCAGAAGATAAGTAGGTAGAAATTATTTAATCTAGGGATAGTAGGAAAATTTCACAATTAGAGATATAGATTTTAATTCTATCCACTCATAAATTTATAGAACAAGTAGAATGTCAATGAGAATATATAAAACAGAATGGGAAAGACTAGAGATCTCTGCAAGAAAATTAGAGATACTAAGGGAACTTTTCATGCAAAGATGGGCTCAATAAAGGACAGAAATGGTATGGACCTAACAGAAGCAGAAGATATGGTGGCAAGAATACACAGAAGAACTGTACAAAAAAGATCTTCACAACCAAGATAATCACGATGGTGTGATCACTCACCTAGAGCAAGACATCCTGGAATGTGAAGTCAAGTAGGCCTTAGAGAACATCACTATGAACAAAGCTAGTGGAGGTGATGGAATTCCAGTTGAACTATTTCAAATCCTGAGAGATGATGCTGTGAAAGTGCTGCATTCAATATACCAGCAAATTGGGAAAACTCAGCAGTGGCCACAGGATTGGAAAAGGTCAGTTTTCATTCTAACCCCAAAGAAAGGCAATGCCAAATAATGTTCAAACTACTGCACAATTGCAATCATCTCACACACTAGTAAAGTAATGCGCAAAATTTTCCAAGCCAGGCTTCAGCAACATGTGAACCATGAATGTCCAGATGTTCAAGCTGGTTTTAGAAAAGGCAGAGGAACAAGAGATCAAATTGCCAACATGCGCTGGATCATGGAAAAAGCAAGAGAGTTCCAGAAAAACATCTATTTCTGCTTTATCGACTATGCCAAAGCTTTTGACTGTGTGGATCACAATCAACTGTGGAAATTCTGAAAGATATAGGAATACCAGACCACCTGACCTGCCTCTTGAGAAATCTGTATGCAGGTCAGGAAGCAACAGTTAGAACTGGACATGGAACAACAGACTGGTTCCAAATAGGAAAAGGAGTACATCAAGGCTGTATATTGTCATCCTGCTTATTTAACTTCTATGCAGAGTACATCATGAGAAACACTGGGCTGGAAGAAGCACAAGCTGGAATCAAGATTGCTGAGAGAAATATCAGTAACCTCAGATATGCCAATGATACCACCCTTATGGCAGAAAGCAAAGAACTAAAGAGCCTCTTGATGAAAGTGAAAGTGGAGAGTGAGAAAGTTGGCTTAAAGCACAACATTCAGAAAACGAAGATCATGGCTTCCGGTCCCATCACTTCATGGAAAATANTATCAATAACCTCAGATATGCAGATGACACCACCCTTATGGTAGAAAGTGAAGAGGAGCTAAAAAGCCTCTTGATGAAAGTGAAAGAGGAGAGCAGAAAAGTTGGCTTAAAGCTCAGCATTCAGAAAACTAAGATCATGGCATCTGGTCCCATCACTTCATGGGAAATAGATGGGGAAACAGTGGAAACAGTGTCAGACTTTATGTTTTTGGGCTCCAAAATCACTGCAGATGGTGATTGCAGCCATGAAATAAAAAGACAC
Organism: Oreotragus oreotragus; assembly: GCA_006410675.1. Classification (NCBI taxonomy): domain Eukaryota; kingdom Metazoa; phylum Chordata; class Mammalia; order Artiodactyla; family Bovidae; genus Oreotragus; species Oreotragus oreotragus. The sequence continues at coordinate 86,975 of SJYX01009379.1, read as the reverse complement.
TTACTCCTTGGAAGAAAAGTTATGACCAACCTAGATAGCATATCCAAAAGCAGAGACATTACTTTGCTGACTAAGATCCATCTAGTCAAGGCTACGGTTTTTCCTGTGGTCATGTGTGGATGTGAGAGTTGGACTGTGAAGAAGGCCTGAGCGCCGAAGAATTGATGCTTTTGAACTGTGGTGTTGGAGAAGACTCTTGAGAATCCCTTGGACTGCAAGGAGATCCAACCAGTCCATTCTGAAGGAGATCAGCCCTGGGATTTCTTTGGAAAGAATGATGCTAAAGCTGAAACTCCAATACTTTGGCCACCTCATGAGAAGAGTTGACTCATTGGAAAAGACTCTGATGCTGGGAGGTATTGGGGGCAGGAGGAGAAGGGGACGACTGAGGATGAGATGGCTGGATGGCATCACAGACTTGATGGACATGAGTCTGAGTGAACTCCGGGAGATGGTGATGGACAGGGAGGCCTGGCGTGCTGCGATTCATGGGTCGCAAAGAGTCAGACATGACTGAGAGACTGAACTGAACTGAACTGATACTTGTAAGGATGAGGAAAAATTTTGTAAGAAAGAATGAGGAAGGCCTTTCTGTTAAAAGTGCAATTTGGAGATATAAGGCATTAATGTGTATGGTTTATCTAAGAAGCCACAAAATAAATTCAAAATTAATTTAATCATTATGGAAAGGAGTAGTGGGTAGTGAAGCAGTGAGGGATAATTCTGAATTTCTGATTATATAAGTTATCAATGATGCTGTATAAACTTTGATCATTTATCGAATAAGTATTAATATGGTATGCAATGAATCACAGTCTGGGACATGCACAAAGATGACATGAGTTCTGCCTAAGGAGTCTCATTTAGTGGAGAAGGTAGGCAAGTTTGTCAAAACACACATTATGAAGCAGATATGCAAAAAGTAATATATCCCAGCAAAGAACTCTGAGAATTCAAAAATGTAAGGTATCAAAGAGGCAAAGGATCTGGAAAGTCCTCATGTGAAAACAAGCATTTGAGGTGGACCTCAAAGAACCTTTAATAGAAAACATTTTAAGCGGTGGATGACAATAAATAATGAATAGGAGAGAAAGTGTCCGCGGTAGGTCATGATATGTATATTATTTTAGTTTGCTTAGGCATATATTTTGGGCTTCCCTTGTGGCTCAGTGGTAAAGAATCCGCTGGCACTCAGGAGCTGCAGGAGATGAAGTTTCGATCCCTGGGTCGAGAATTTACCCTGGAAGAGGAAATGGCAACCCACTGCAGTGTTTGTGTCTGGGAAATTCCTTGGGTTGTGGAGCCTGGTGGGCTACAGTCCATAGGGTCACAAAGAGTTGGACACAACTGAGAATACACCCTAAGTATAATTTTAAAAAACCATAGGAGGTATGTTCAGGCTGTCGTTGCTCAATCGCTCAGTCGTGTCCGACTCTTTGTGACTCCATGGACTGCAGCAAGCCAGGCTTCCCTGTCCTTCACTATCTCCCAGAGCTTGCTTAGATTCATATCCATTGAACAGGTGATGCCATCCAACCATCTCATCCTCTGTCATCCCCTTCTCCTCCTGTCTTCAATCTTTCCCAGCANCTCTTTGTGACTCCATGGACTGCAGCAAGCCAGGCTTCCCTGTCCTTCACTATCTCCCAGAGCTTGCTTAGATTCATATCCATTGAACAGGTGATGCCATCCAACCATCTCATCCTCTGTCATCCCCTTCTCCTCCTGTCTTCAATCTTTCCCAGCATCAAGGTCTTTTCTAATCTTTTCTTGGTTCCAGGTACTAATTGAATAATCATGGGCCGCTAACTTGATTTTTCTGATCATACAACACATGACACAAAAGAATTATTCAGGAACTGTTCCATCTTTTATCCTTCAGTTTCCAAAGGAAAGGTTTAAAGATCCAGTATAAATTACCATCATTCTATTTAATTCATATGTTATTATATTATAGGTGCATGGCACCAAGGCCAGAACCATGATCTAGTTTGATTTGGTAGAACACAGTAGTTAAGAATGTGGTATTAGTAATCAGAAAATTGGGGCTAACATCTGATCCATGGAAAACTAGCAAAGTAATTGGCATGGTGAGTTCCCAGTGGTTTTGCATTTTAATAGAAAATATAGGAATGGCTCACAAAAGGAGTGATCAGGTCAAGTGATAAAAGTATATAAAAAATAAGTGTGATGGAGAACAGAGGAGACATTCCTTGCAAAGTGAGATGAGGACTGGGGTGTCAAGGAAGGGTATAAGTAAGATAAGGCAGGAGTGGAGATAGTGCTATGAGCAATTAGGTAAAACATAAGCAGTATTTGGGGGAAAAAAAGCAATTTGTTTGACTTTTCCGTCTATTGTATTAAACATTGGCTTAAATAAGCTGTTTCAATCAATGTAGCTACACTTCGTGAAATAGATGCTAATTACTGTGATTGATTTTCTGTTATTATCCCTGTCTTCTGAAAAGATTGATAAGCAATGACTCATTCAAGATGTATAAAATAGAAAATAATTGAAAGAGCAAGATGACTCAGCACCTCAATATTTGTAGCTCTCAAGAGTTATTTGATACGATGATCTAGCCAAAAGTTTATCAAGACAGTTAAAGGGTTAGACGTAAATAAAATAAGAGTGGAATCCAAAAGAGGAAATAGATTCTGTGAGGTGAATTTGGGGAAGAGGAAACTTACTTAAAATTATATTAGTTGATGCTTTATTTTTTTACATCTCTTATTCATTTGAGACAGGATACAACTATAACTAACAAAAGTATTCAAACTATTGTAAACAATATTGAATTGTTTAACCATAATAACTACATAGAGACTTCTGAAGGTAATTTATTTAAAAATGAACATATATATATATCATACATGAAACAAAATTTATAAAATTTCTTGTTACTAAACAATAGCTTGTGTTCATAATCTCATTAAATTTACTTTGTTATTAAACTTGTGTCTAACAGTCTGTGATTCCTTTTAGTTCAGGAAAATAACAGAAAGTTTTACCTTATGTGACAATAATGGGCAGGTGCCATGGCTAAATAACTAAGACATTATATCATAATCATTTAAAAGAATAAAATGTGTGACCTATCAAGGGGAACTAAATATATATAATGCATCTTTCAGTAGGATATGGGTCAAAATATGCTTTATAAAGCATGACAGTTACACACAGTAAAGACTGTTGTATGCCCTTTAGTTCTGCTCACAATTGTAAAGGCATTCCACTGGATTACAGCTCTATTCTTTTAACTATTTTCTCTTAAACAACTCCTACAGAAGAATGAGTTTTATCTGAATGAACATGTTTCATCATGTTCTTTTAACTTTTTGAAGCAGCATTTTCTTAACTTTCCCCCTGTGTGTTCCTAATAATAGAAATACAATTCCAAAAATATCTTCAAGAAACTTGATCATATTACTGAGGTTGTCCAGTATTATGACTCAAGGCTAGACATTATTTGCAACAATGAAGAAGGCTTAGGTGGTGCCATTTTCCGCAGTCAGTTACCTTCACTACTGAAACTGAATGTTGCACACTCGAAACTTAATGCCTGCTACTAGGAAATATGACTCCAGACTGAATTATATGAATAATTTGCTAACATAAATCTAAATCATTGCTTTCATTTCATAAACATTGTCAGAGAGACTAGGAAATGCGAGTAAATAGGGGATACTATTATTGCTCTCTGTCAGGTTGGAAATGTCTTTTAAATGCTCAAAGAAATATTTAAGCATTCTTAAACAAGCATTCTTAAACAGCTCTTCAGTCTTAGATTAAGCAATAGGAAGACCAATTGTTTGCTTGGTCTACAAATACTGATTTTTCTATTTATTATTGTCTGGAGAAAAAGAGTTCATTTTAAGCCATTGTTCCAGACTCTTTGGGACAGTAATCAACATCCTAGTGGTTTTCCATGCCACCTTCATAAATAAATATGCTCATACATCTTAGAAGATAATAGATGACTTTTTCTTTTTAATAGGTATACATCAAACTCATGGTATGTTTTCTATTAAACACAGGAAGTGAGAACCATTTGTGGTAGAAATTCCAATAGGAAACATATTTACACCCCTCTGATCTTTATTCCAGTCTGGATAATAATTTTTTTGATTTGTCTGCTCCTTTTTTTTCAAAGTTCTTATTATTCATACTAATTGGGACCTTTATTTAAATGGCTTCAGCAATCTGCAACACACCACAGGATAACCTCTTAATGTGCATTTAGTAACAAGATTTGTATCTACTGAAATATAAGAACTGCATTGTAAATGATTTATAAATTCAATGAAGTAAGATACTGTGTGTATTAAAAAGCGAGCAACAAAATAGAAAGAATCATGTTTAGAAAAAAAATACCAACTTTTAATTCATAATTTCATTTTAGACTGTCACAGATTTACCATTTCCCATACCAAATAAAGTGATAGGAGTATTGTGAAATTTTAATGCCTGTTAGTATTGGAGAATCACTGTGACCATAAATAAAAACTGCTATAAAACTTCAGAGCATTCTTTCATGGGGCAGGCAAGGTTCACGTGGAGTCTGCTCCTAGGCCTATTTCCAGACATTTAGGATTCACATATCAAGCTTCTAATAGTATGTGCATCTACTTGATGGAATTTTTATCAGATTGTTTTATTCAAAACAATGCATGTAATAACAGGGGAAAAGTAAAAAAGACTGATGTAGGTTTGTAATCAAAACATTTGTTAATTATCATTTAGATAACCAAAACCATTTATCAGTCTGTTTCATGCTTTGCCCTTAAGTCATCCAGATGACTCTGAAACGGGACTAGAATTTGCTCTCAAGAAAATTCTAGTTTACGACCCTAGCAGCAGTGTCCCAAATAATACAGAACATGGGTTACCAGGCTTGCCTGTGTGCCTCCAAGTGATGAACCCTCGTAATTCTAACCAAGGAGAAGCTGATACATGGGATACCTGGTTAGCATAGGTAGTACAGTGAGGTGTTGGTTTGATGTCAGCCTTTCTCTTTCTTTTTACTGAGGATGATAGGCATTCCCCAACATTGATATATCCTGATGTTTGAAATAAGATTAGCTATGAAACAGTTGTTTCTTGAAGTTACTTAAAATATAGCAGGGGAAGAAGTGGGACATCCTTGGCTTCCCTGCTGGCTCAGTGATAAAGAATCTGCCTGCAATGCAGGAGGCACATGAGGGCGACACGGACTTGATCCCTGAGTCAGGAGGATCCCCTGGAGGAGGAGATGGCAGCCCACTCCAATATTCTTGCCTGTGAAATTCCGTGAACAGAGGAGCCCGGCAAGCTACAGCACATAGGGGTCGCAAAGAGTCAGACACGACTGAGCACACAAGTATAAAATAGATAGCTTAGAGGGGAGCTGCTGTATAGCACAGGGAGCCCTGCCTGACACTCTGGCAACCTAGAGCTCTGGGATGGAGGCTCAAGAGGGAGGAGATATATATATATATACACACATACAGTCATGACTGATTGGCATTGTATGGCAGAAACCAACACAACAGTAAAGCAATCATCCTCCAATTTAAAAGTAACAACTGAAAAACAATTGCTTGAAAAACCCTTTCTGTTAGAAGTAAATAATGCTGTGGTGATGATAAAATTAATATTGAAAATCACTACTTTATGAATATTCATTATTGGCTAGAAACAGTGCCAAGATTTTTGTGTAAATCATATTGTGTAATCATTACATCCATTCTAGTCAGTGGACATTTTACATCCTTTTTGGATGAGGAAACCAAGGCACAAAGTACAAGTAGTAGGGTTAAAAGAATTTTAATGTCTGTCTGATACCAAAGCCTTTACATAAAAAAAAACTATAAGTATTTTGTAATTTTATTTTGTTTTACATTTATATTTTATTTCTAACATGAAAGCTGCCCTCTTAATAAATTTTTGAATGTACAATACATTTTTGTTAATTATAGGTATAATGTTGTGCTGCAGATCTCTAGAACATATTAATCTTGTTTAATTGAAACTTTATGCCAGTTGATTTGTTGCCTTTCATTTCTCCCACTCCCTGACTCTAGTAACCACCACTCCACTTTTTGATCCTATGCATTTGACTGTTTTAGATATTTCATATAAATTGAATCATTATTTTTAATCATTGACTCTCTCCATCGAAGAAGATCTGATTCTAGGTGATTGGAAAAAACCACTGTTCAGAGACTACAAGTGTGATATTTTACATGATCATTATGGTTTAGAAAGTGACTTGAAAATAATGTCAAAATCACAGAGTTTTAAAATTTGTGATATAAATTATTGCTGCTAGGTTTGAGGGCAAAACATTTCAGAGACTGTTACATTTCTAAGAAGTTAACCAGAGATTGTTTATCTTTTTCTAACTTAAAATATATACTAATACCTAAAATCTTTGGGAGAAAAATGAAATTTTTTTCCTCTAAGCATATGGGCTACTGAACACTTCATTCTATAAGAAGAATTATTCCAGTCTTACATACTCATTCATTCTACATCTTTATTTGGAAAATAATACAGATTTCCATAAAATCTTTCATTTTTTAGAAGTGAATCATAATGTATAGTTTTCCAGTAATGCATAGCTAATCATATACCATTATGTAATTAAGCTTACTGAAATGAAAAGATTATATATAAAGTAGCTTTTGGAATAGCAAACAGTTCTAGCCTCTTTCATTGGTACTTAAGATGCTTCAGCATACAAACCATTATTACAGATTTCAAGAAAAGTTTAAGCAAAACTCAAGTGAAACTTCTATAACATGCCTGGTTGAGGCTGAAATAATGCAAAACTGCGTTCCACAGGATTTACTCTCTAAACCATAAATCCCATTCTAACATCCAAATATTACCCTAGCATTGCTGGCATGTTGAACCTGGTTCATATAAAGGTTCTTAAGTTTTGCCAAACTTTTTGACAAATGAGTGAAATCAGAGACTAAAGTCAATTGTCACGTTCTATTGTGGATGCTTTATTGGAAGCATTACTTCTCCGAATTAATGAAGCGGTCAGGTTTATTAGATGTTAAGAAGGTCATCAGTCTTTTAAGAAGAAAGAGAACAGTGTTTAGATAATGTGGCTGCTTTAGTTTTATAGTAAGTACTGAGTTCTTCGGTTTAGAGATAAAAACAAGAGTGACAACTATGAACACCACGAGTTATTTTTCTTGGTTTAATTTTTCAAAATTTTTATTTCGAATTGGAGGATAACTGCTTTGCAGTGTTGTGGTGGTTTCTGACATACAATAACATGAATCAATTATCCTTTCCCTGTTGAGCATCCCTCCACCCTGCTGTCTCATCCCTCTCAGTTCAGTTCAGTTCAGTTCACTCGCTCAGTCGTGTCCGACACTTTGAAATCCCATGGATTGCATCATGCCAGGCTTCCCTGTCCATCACCAACTCCTGGAGTTTACTCAAACTCATGTCCATTGAGTTGGTGATGTCATCCAACCATCTCATCCTCTGTTGTTCCCTTTTCCTTCTGCCTTCAATCTTGCCCAGCATCAGAGTCTTTTCACATGAGTCAGTTCTTTGCATCATGTGGCCACAATATTGGAGTTTCAGCTTCAGTCCTACCCATAAATATTCAGGACTGATTTCTTTTAGGATGGGTTGGTTGGACCTCCTTGCAGTCCAAGGGACTCTCAAGAGTCTTCTCCAATACCACAGTTCAAAAGCATCAATTCTTTGGCTCTCATCCCTCTAGGTCATCACAGAGCACCAGGCCGAGCTCCCTGTCTAATACAGCAACTTCTCACTGTTTTACCCATGGCAATGTATCATTGAAATATATGTTTTTATTTTTAATTTAGCTCTTTCACTTAAAAAATATTGCCAGTGTTTTTCAGGTAAGCAACTGGAATGCTTAATTATAAACATTAAAGCACTTGTCTTTACTGACATGAACCTGGAAATTTACAAAAGATTAGTAAAGGGACCAATTATGTATTATCTCAGGATTTCTGCACCTTGGAGTTTGATTTCCTGTTCATATTTGTGCTTGTGAATTTCAAATCCAAGTCTCTCTGGGTCTTGGGTCTGGCCTCCTGGACGTCCCAACCTAACTTCATGTCAACTGTGTCCATCGGGTCCTCTTGTTCTCAGACTCCTCCTCTCATCCTCCTCTCCCAGGGTATGGCACCATTATCTGTTCAGCTGAGTTGAAAACTTGGATTATTCTGGGTTCCTCGATGATAGTAAATGGATTTTATTACATATTTCCAATAAGTAAATAGCAATTCTGCAAGAGTTTTAAAAGATAGATCAGATGGTTCAATATAAGTTTCTCTCTTTTTTTATGATTGGTAGTGATACTTTGAAAGATGGTATGACAAAAATAGACCAGATATCCTATCAAAATGGAGATGTCCAAAGTGGATATTTTGGTTGTTAAATTCCCAAAAGATAGATAAATTCTGATTCAAAACTTTATAAAACTTGTTTGAGATTTGAAAAAAAAAGTACAGTGAAATCTTGATTTTGATTATTTTCATTCCACTAACACTGAATATGTTATTTAATATCTACTTTTTAATTTTTGATTCTTGTTTGAAGCAGTCTTATGGCTTACATTGTTATCCTCATGGTGCAACAAATGCAGAAAAGAAAAACAATCATGTTTCCATATAAATGAGATAAATATATTATTTGGTTAAAAACATTTAAAGTGTTTAGTATTAAACTAATTTGTTTCTCTCTATAATAATTTTTTCTTATCAAAATGAAGTATAATAATTACATTTTTATTAGTATTTTTGTTTACTTTTGTTTCATTTTGTTTTCTACAAACCTTAAGTGTTGCCACTGTTTAGTTATTTAAGATATTACTTATATAGATTTATATGATAAAAAATAGAGAACAATTAAAGGGTATACCAATATCAACATTAATTAGCCATTAGAGATAATTAAGACCTGTTGATATCTCTATATTATTATTTTGAAAAGAACGAATTTTCTTGTGATTTTGTGTAATGTTAGAACTGTTTCTAATCTTTGGCAAATATGTTAATTTACATTTTACATGCAATTTACATATGTGAAAAAGCTGCACCTATTTGAAAGTAGTATAAATCCCTCAGATTTGCACACTCAAACTGTCAATGAATTAAGTGCAAATGTCTTCCCACTCTCCAGCTGAAACAAGAAAATGTAATTTATCTGTTTCATTAAACCAACTGCAAAAGAAAACTTTCTCCTTCTTGTGATGTCATATTTTCACGCTGCATCATCATAATTGAAACTGAACTCTATGTTCACTTTTGTTGAAAAAATTTTCTTGCTTCAGAAATAGGCATTATGTGTTGATTTTGTACTTTAGTTGAAATAAGTATTCAGGAGATTGAAGCACCATTCTTTATAATTCAGTGTGAGAGTGTATTCCATCACCCGGCAGCTCAATTTCTTTCTTTCACCATCTGTTCTTCCTTTCTATTCTCTCTGCCAAAAATCGATAGAACTCAATGAGCAAAATTGAGCTGTTCCATAACCCAACCATATTGGGATTATTTTGTTCACAATACATTGACCTAGTTCTTACACTGGTCCAGTTTAATTAGGTAAGCCCTCTGTTTATAAAAATGCATATTTACTAAACTGTAAACATTAAATGAGTGTTATAAAAGCAGCCAAAACGTTATTGTTTCAACAGTCATGATTTTAAGTTGGCAACACTTGGCAAACATAAAGCCACACACTGTCTGTTTTCAGCTTGGAAATCCATGCAGCAAGAGCTTTTCATGAGGATCAAATGCACACATTCAAGGAGATTAGATAATGAAATTTTTAATTGCAGAGAACCATGAAACTATTATCAGAGATTTTAACATACATATGAGTATGTTGCCAAAGATATCTATCATAATACTCAAAATCTTAGAATAATTTCTGGCTGTTCTATTCCATTTGAAAATACCATATAAAGTTTTATGCATACGTATCAAATTCATCTCATATGATTATCACAAATATAAATACAGCAAAGAGCAGGAAAAACATCTGATGACATTTTCTAATAATCCAAAATTGTCACAGCATTTGCTGTTGTGCAGCTTATTAGCATAAAAAACAGCACCGCAAAAGACTCATAAATTTCATTTAGAAGCCACTGCAATGCTAAGCACCTTGAGAAATTGCAAAAAGTTGCAATCTTTATAGACTTTAATTGTGTATATTTATATAATACAAAAAAGTCATTTTAATTTTTAAATGAAATGCTTTTATAGTTAGGAAGATGTCAAACAATGCATATATAAAAATGTCTTTATCATTTGTAAGGCAGTGACTCATAGTAACTGAGAGTACCAAGATGTGTCTGCCTTCCATAACTTATGTCAGGGTTGTCTAACAGAGCTGTTTTCCTCTGATATCTCATTCATCTTTGCAACCTGAAAATTGAAATTGCATTGTGCTTGGTGACATTTGTCATTTTCTTTCTTTTCATTTTTCTCTTTAACTCTTTTTTTTTAGCTCTTCTTGCTGGAACTTTCATTAGTTACAGGTACTTACAAAGTAGCCTGCAAGAAAAACAGAGCTTTAGGTGTTAATAGCTGTTAAATATGAAGCTATTTAATGAGATGAATGATATCTTCTCTACAGAAAAGATTTTAATATTCATACAGAGGAATTTTTAATAGGTAGTGTCTTAATTTTAAAATTGATTTCATCTTTATTATGTGTATCATTAATAACAATGTACTTTGTGTTGGCATTATTTAATGTTACCTCTTAAGAAAGAGTTATTCTTTTTGCAAAAGATGACTTTTTTTAAAACAAAGAAGAAAATTCTGGAACACATCTTCTTTCTTAATATTTATGAATCTTAGTTCTAATATCTGAAGAATAGAAATTACAATAATTTCTATTTCTATAAGAGCAATAAACTAATTATAATTAGAAAATCTTCACAACCGCTTATATTTTTCTGCAGTAAACAAAGATTATAGTCAAGAGCATTTAATAGATATATCAGCAATAATGACTATCTGTAATGCCCAAACTTTATAATAGTAACCCAATGATACCAGATATCCATAGGCCAGTTTGTTAATTTTATTAATTATACAATTGAATCCTAAAATAATTCAATGGATTATGTTCTTGAAGATTTGTGGCAGAAAGAGGACTAGGGCCCATGGCTTGTATCTACATAAAGTTTTTTGAACATTTTATGATAGTTCATTAGTTTCCCAGATAATGTAATTAGCTGGAAAACCTAATACCCCTATGCTCTTCTCCATATTCAGAAATGTTTTTATTTAATAGGAATGTAATTTACAATTTACCATAGTTGTTAGTTTTATCACAATACTTAAAGTATTTGAGGACAGTTTGGTTTTCAAAGTTCTGATTACACATTAGAATCACCTGGTGAGATTTATTAAAAATAAATTAATGACATCTGAACTCAACACAGGATCAATAATAACTGTCTCAGTATTTTTTAAGCATTTCAGGTGACATTAATGCATGTTCAGGTTTGAGATCACTGGTTTCGCTGCATATAGTTCAATATAAATTTGACCTTCAAGAAATTAAAGTTATGTATTAAAGCCAACCAAAGAAGTGGACATGACTGAGCAAGTGAGCACACACACACACATTATAAGAGACAGTATTCATACAGAGGAATTTTTAATAGGTAGTGTCTTAATTTTAAAATTGATTTCATCTTTATTATGTGTATCATTAATAACAATGTACTTTGTGTTGGCATTATTTAATGTTACCTCTTAAGAAAGAGTTATTCTTTTTGCAAAAGATGACTTTTTTTAAAACAAAGAAGAAAATTCTGGAACACATCTTCTTTCTTAATATTTATGAATCTTAGTTCTAATATCTGAAGAATAGAAATTACAATAATTTCTATTTCTATAAGAGCAATAAACTAATTATAATTAGAAAATCTTCACAACCGCTTATATTTTTCTGCAGTAAACAAAGATTATAGTCAAGAGCATTTAATAGATATATCAGCAATAATGACTATCTGTAATGCCCAAACTTTATAATAGTAACCCAATGATACCAGATATCCATAGGCCAGTTTGTTAATTTTATTAATTATACAATTGAATCCTAAAATAACTCATTGGATTATGTTCTTGAAGATTTGTGGCAGAAAGAGGACTAGGGCCCATGGCTTGTATCTACATAAAGTTTTTTGAACATTTTATGATAGTTCATTAGTTTCCCAGATAATGTAATTAGCTGGAAAACCTAATACCCCTATGCTCTTCTCCATATTCAGAAATGTTTTTATTTAATAGGAATGTAATTTACAATTTACCATAGTTGTTAGTTTTATCACAATACTTAAAGTATTTGAGGACAGTTTGGTTTTCAAAGTTCTGATTACACATTAGAATCACCTGGTGAGATTTATTAAAAATAAATTAATGACATCTGAACTCAACACAGGATCAATAATAACTGTCTCAGTATTTTTTAAGCATTTCAGGTGACATTAATGCATGTTCAGGTTTGAGATCACTGGTTTCGCTGCATATAGTTCAATATAAATTTGACCTTCAAGAAATTAAAGTTATGTATTAAAGCCAACCAAAGAAGTGGACATGACTGAGCAAGTGAGCACACACACACACACACACATTAAGTACCTAGAAAAGAAGTTTAAACCATTCTCTGACAAATTTAGATAATGAAGATAATCTTTAAAATGTGTATTAAAAGATTAACTCATGGTAGAAAGGCTCATATATGTTGTGAACGAGTAGATATTATGTTAGATATCCTAATTGGTTCTCTTTATATTCTGAAATATAATCCATTTTGTAAAGCATCTATGCAAGTGAGCACACACACACACACACACATTAAGTACCTAGAAAAGAAGTTTAAACCATTCTCTGACAAATTTAGATAATGAAGATAATCTTTAAAATGTGTATTAAAAGATTAACTCATGGTAGAAAGGCTCATATATGTTGTGAACGAGTAGATATTATGTTAGATATCCTAATTGGTTCTCTTTATATTCTGAAATATAATCCATTTTGTAAAACATCTAATTTTCTTATGAAATGATATAAATTAGTTTAATAAAGGATATGATTTGCATAACCAGTGCCATAATTTATTTCCCTCTATATTTACCACAACGTGATACTCTTATTTGCTTCAGCCTACATTTATTTCTTCTGTCAGTTGTTTGTAGAACGTCACTTCTTTCCTTTCAAAACGCACATATATTTGTAATAGTGTTATCTTTATATGTTATCTTATGGCACTACAGAAGCCTAACTGTTTTGTGTTAGAAACGAAGACAACAGAATATAACTTGTTCTATCAGCATGTGAGCTGCAAACAGAGCAAGAGAGTTTGTAAATACATTATACACTGAGTGAAGGGAGTGAATATACACATTAACTTAGTTTGATTTTTGTAGAAGTCATTTGAATGGAGGGAAAAACAACCCAGGATATTTTGTCTTACTATCTCTTGATTTATTCTTCATTGTCCTGTTTCAAAAGCAGTGTTTTCTAACTGAGTATCAGTCGGGAACATGGAATTCCCAAATTTTATTGCACCTACATATGAATTATCCTTGACCTTAAACCATGGTGATTTTATTTATTACTAAGTAATAACTTACTTATTGAGTGAGATAAGATTGTATAATCTGTAGGAATAAAAATAGTGTTGTGCTGTGCTTTGCTTAGTCGCTCAGTTATGTCCAATTCTTTGCTACCCTATGGACTATAGCCTGCCAGGATCCTCTGTTCATGAGGATTCTGCAGGCAAGAACACTGGAGTGAGTTGCCTTGCCCTCTTCAATGAAAATAGTAAATGTAGTCAAACAAATACAACTGAACTCTGTGACCTATTTCCTCTAATAACTCAGAGCCACTAGTTGCTGGTTTACCCTATGACCTACTTTTCTATTTCATTCAGCTTCAGAATATTGCAGTCATCATTGTAATGCAAAATTAAGGCATTTCAGCAAATAATCTCAATTTGTATAGTTCTCTTTCAAGGACTGTGTTTTCATTTGTTTCTTCCACTTGTATTTGAGAACGGATATTATGGTATTTGAGAAGGGATATTATGTTAACTTTTATTTTTACCCTCTTGGAGTGATGTTAAACTTGAACTAAGAAATGAAGACATTGGAAATTCTCAAACTATATATCTAAATATATGCCAGAAAAATTTGTACCAGATGATTGTCATTCTCTCTGTTTTGTTCCTTTAACACCACCTACAAATTCTTCTCTACTCTACTTTCCACCTTATAGTTTTGCTGTTTAATGTCTTTTATCATTATAAGTTTTTCTTACAACCTGTTCTCTATGTACCTGAGTATTTGCTATACTCAGTTTGAACTTCTAAAATAAGTACATTTAATCTTTTTGGTTAGGGTTCCATAACAAAATGTTTCTAGTGGAACATTTATTACTGGAAAGAGTTATTGTGCCAGGTATATCAAAGTATCCTCTGATATGCACTCTTTGATACAGGCAGAGATCTGTAATCCATTAAATTGTGGTTGCATGATATAAACCATGACAGCAAACTACTGTTCCTATTTTTCAAAGGGAGGCTTTGGGTGTGGTGGACACTCGATTTTAATTACTTCAATCCATATTTAGGTGCTATCTGGACACCCAAGCACATGTTCCACAGGTAGCTTGAGGACCAAATTTGCCACCTATGTCCTTTCCACAGCTCAATCCTGATTGGATCATCCTCCTTCTGTTTCCTCTTTGATGATTTCCTTTCATCATCCAGATTAATTCTTTATTTCTTACCATGTCTTACAAGATGTATTATGTTTTCAAATCTGCCTGTTTTTCTCATGATAAAAATCATCCCCATGATCCAGAAAATCTGATTTGCTTTTGCAGTGTTTTTTCACTCAGCAAAATTTATGGCACCTACTGTGTGACAGGACTATTCACAGTAATAAACAAACTAGACCAAAAATGTTCACAGAATACATTGTCTGTTCGTTAACTCAATAATGCTGCTGCTGCTGCTGCTGCTGCTGCTAAGTCGCTTCAGTCGTGTCCGACTCTGTGCGACCCCATAGACGGCAGCCCACCAGGCTCCCCCGTCCCTGGGATTCTCCAGGCAAGAATACAGGAGTGGGTTGCCATTTCCTTCTCCAATGCATGAAAGAGAAAAGTGAAAGTGAAGTCACTCAGTCGTGTCCGACTGTTAGCGACCCCATGGACTGCAGCCCACCAGGCTCCTCCGTCCATGGGATTTTCCAGGCAAGAGTCCTGGGGTGGGGTGCCACTGCCTTCCCCGTCAATAATGCTACTACCCATCTTATCTTTCTTGTTCTACTTTTTATTTTCCATATTTCATATAACCACAAATCACATATACTCTCGTTTACTAGAAGTATAGACTAAACTGGAGAATCTTGATATGCATAAGCACTTAAAATATAATAAAATGAAAATTCTATGCCAGCTGGACTAAAAACCATGGGAAAAAGGCATTTCTTCAGAATTAAGAACTTTGTTTTTTGATTTATTGTTTCAAGGCATGAAGACAGCACAGGGTAATGAACAAGTGCAAAGATTGTTAAGCCAAGCTGTCCATATTTTGTTTTCAAGTTATTTACTATAGATAAGTTATTTATGAGTTTTCTCATGATAAATTAGACATAAGAGTAGAATCTGCCTCTTTGGGTCATTGCTAGGTAGGACTGAATGTGCTAATATGAGAGTACCTGGTCTATATAAAAATGATACAAACTGAAGCAGCTGTAGTTATCAGGTGTTGTCAACGAATATAGAAAATTAACCTTTCTTCAATATAGGTAGAAGCCCAAAGCACCAAAGAGGAATATTTACTTAGCCATTGAATACAGTACAGTATTCTAAATACAATTGTAAATTTCACAATTGTGTGATAATTTTTAAGGTAAAAATATCAAATATATTCTAGGAATTTTATTGCAAAAATCTTTCTATTAATAGCAATTCAGATTAAATCAGGGCAATGGACTTATCAATGAATTAGGATATAAGCAGAATTACTATAAATAGTTCCCAAGCTTCATTCAGATATCTTTTGTATGTATTTACTCTTGCTTTTCTGATTTAAGATTCTGTTAAAGTAGCATTATATAAAATTGCCATTTTTCCATATAAAAATTTTTTTTTCAAAAGCATAAAGATAGGCTATTGGGAAAGGTGATTCAATTAGAAGATGATCAGACAAACAGTTAAATTTTATGATAAAGTTTCTATCAAATACTGGTCAAGAGGAATTTTTAAAATTTAAGGATTTAGAAATATATTTATGCTATTGATTTTATTAATTGTGTCATTTCTTTAAAATTACCTGAGAAATATATTGAAGGATTATGCTGCTTTTCAGTCTCACTTTATGAAAATATTTTGCTTGAAGTATTTTCATGTATTTTTGGTATCAGAATGCTCAACATTATTTAAGCTGAATTTGAAATCACCGAGTTCATCGTTTTAAAGGCCAATAAGAAAACGCTCATATAAGGATAGTTAATATTTTTGGCCTTTTGGTATATGTGTTATTTCACCATGTACTCATTACATTGCTTCTTTAAGTATGCTTTAAAAGGTATATGTATATAACATAAATACATATATATGAACATACATATATATATGCACAGTACATGCATATGTATATAAATATATAAATCCATAAGTTTATATCTCCAAGTATAATTTATAGGATTTAATAGAATTCTATACAAAGCATATGAATACAGAAGAGCCTGGATTTTGGAATCAATAACTTTAGGTAAAACCCAGCTCGAACAACTTGTGTGGCTTTTGCCAAGTTACTTTATCATTAATAACCTCTCTTTGCTTGCCGATTTAGTAAAGTTTAATGGTCCTTATCTTGTCAAGTACTCAGAACCTGAGTTTCTAAAGAGCGTACCAGCAGTTACATTAATTAATCACTTGTAGTTCTTTGACTTGGTGTATAATTTCTAATTCAAGATTTCAGCCTCTGTGTAGCCACTCTCTCCCTAGGTTTTATCAGGAGTTCTCAGAGGCTGTCACTTTGCATTTCAGTAACAAATCTAACCCAGCTAGCTTGAACTATCAACCAAGAAATGCTATTACTTAGCTCTGCAGCTCTGTTCTCCTTGGTCCTTGTGGCTCTTGGTAGACATAGCTACAACTTTGCTAAACTACCGAGTACTGAGACCATGTTTTAAAAACTCCTTAATGGTGCTGGTTCAGTCATTCAGTCATGTACCACTCTTGCGACCCCATGGACTGCAACCCACCAGGCTTCTCTGTCCATGGGATTCTCCAGGCAAGAATACTGGAGCAGGTTGCCATTTCCTTCTTTTAAACTCCTTAGCAAGGTCTTATCTCCAAGACCTTGAGGTGCCCAGGCTCTTTGTCTGTTTGTAGGTACACTGAATGTGATGGTCCCGCTCCACTTCTAACATTCTGCTACAGAAGAAGCCAAGCTTATACCTGGATTTTGAAAAGCATTTTAAATTAAATACATCTCTCAAACTTTCCTTAAAACTCTCTTTTTGTAAGAAAAAACCAAAACATTTCCAGTCCAGAAGGATATGGGTCAAACGACAAATTGAATACTATTTACCATACTTAGAATCATATTCAATTTTTATCCATGGGATTTGTTATGAATTTTATCTCTGTCTCCCTTTTCCCAGGTCCTAAAACACATGAGGGGTCTCCAACTCCAGTCCCTGAAATTTAGCCAAGTTTGGATTTCATATTTGGCTCCAATGGGGTGCTTTGCTTTACCCCACATGCCTTCCCACTCACCTCACATCTACATATATGAAACCCTACTAGAATATACATATAGCTTTAACTCTACTAGTGACTCACAGATAGTAGTAGCATCTAACTGTTCCGATAGTGACTCTTATTAGGGAAAAATGAACTGAAGAAATGACAATTGGAGTAAATTCCATGTATGCAGGAGCTTCTGCACACTACTACAGAATCAGTTATTAAACTATTATATGTTTAATGTCCAGTATGCATTATATGAAGCTGAATATTCTTGTTCTGTCAGTAACATGAAACTCAAAATATAAACATTTTATTCTGAGTAAATCCAATAAGACCATATGTTAAATGCTGTATACTTAAGCAGGCTAAAGTCTTAGGACCAGAATTAGGGTCAAGATTAAAATCAGTACTGAGCCAAGCAGTTTTGTGAGTATATTGTTGCCATTTTTAATGATAAGCTTATATAAATGTGCTAGAAAAATGAGCATTAGGAGCATTAACTGAATTTAAATATTATTCTATAGTATTTAAAAATAGACTATGCTATTCATATTCTCTTTCTTGATAGTTGGCTTGTCAACATGTTAAATATCTATTTGTTTTTGATCTTAAGTCAATATGCAAAAGTATTTCATATGTGAATGAGCCTGCCTGTCCTGCATCTGCTCTGTACCAGTTCCAAAATTAGACCATGGAGATCTAGCCATTCTCTCCATAAATCAAGGTATTTCTGCAACCTCCAAAGCAGGGAAAGTTATACACTATACAGTGAAATCATTTCACACATCACTTCAAACCACCTATTTCATGAGCTTGCCAACTACTTTTTATAGTTTTGTGGAGTAAAAACCTTCAATGATTGGTTTTCCCTGTGTATTGGGCCTGGGACTCTCAGAGTCCCATGAGTGTGCTCGGTATGATTTGTTCTGTACGCCGTATTTGTAGTGCAAAGAGAGTGTGTTCCACATTTTAATATCTGGATTGAATTAAAAAATACTTTAAGAAAAGCTTTTTCTTCTTCTACTTGTACCAAAGAACAATCTTTTGTCCTAATTCTGGTAGGTAATACTGTTGCATTAAGCAGAAAAAAAAGTCATGATAAGGGGCCTGTGGGGACTTTAAATTCAGATAGCCTTGGCACTTGCTAGCTCCAAGGTCTCAGCTGCCTTTCTTTACTTCTTTGAACAGTGTTCTCATCTGTAAAACTGAAATAACACTACCTACTTCATGAATTTATTAAAATGATAATATATGTAAATGTGTGAGAGTAACTTACACAGGCTATAATTAAATAAATATTAACCTTTTTACTCCACAAAATGTTCAGTGCTTAAAAATACTTCAGTACCAATATTGTGTGCAATTTTGTTAATGAGAATAAATAAGATCACTATTCCTTAAGATTGTATTTTTAATCTAAGTTTACAGTACCTCAGATTTTATTAAGACCCCTCATAGCTGTCTCCTGAGGTTTTAAAAACTTATATTTCAAAATAAAATTTTATCATGAATCAATATATTTTAAGCATCAACAGTAATTTCATGCTTATTTTTATTCTTTCATGTGTGGAAATTGATGGTCTCTATTATGGGACTCTTGTTTTTATGATTTCAATATTTCTTTTTTGGCTTTCAAAGATCAAAATGCCCAAATTATGGAACTCCCAATATTAAACCCATTAGGAACAATTGTCCACACCCAGCTTGCACGTTAAGTCATTATCTATAGCTAATGGTAAAATTGGGCCTTTCCAGCCCTCAAATTACTAGAAGCATTAATGCTCAGATTACATCAAGAGCTAAAATAGCCTAACCATATTTTTGACAGTTTATTCTGTGATTGAATTACAATATTGCTAAGTAACACACTTTTCTAGCTGCAAATTGCCTTAATGTTGGAATGCTTTTCTCTAACTGGTGTGAAGAGGTGGTATTCTAATTTTATTTCCCCCACAATTACTATGTCAACTCCCTGGGAAATATACCAAAGATAGACTTGATAGAGCTTTATGTAGGAGTTTTGCATCTAGTGTTTTACTGTTTAACAGAATCTAAATAGTGTGATATTTGCTAGGGAAAAAAAAATTGTAAAGATGAATGCTTCCAAAAAACTTTACCCTATTTCTTTTAAATTAATGTAAAGGTACTACAAGAGACATTTTTATTTTTAAATTTACTCCTACTATAAGATGCAGAAACAGTGAATGGATTGACTACATTTGTGGGTGTAAAAACATTCCTTTAATATTACCATAACTGTATCCAGCAATAAAATATAAATTAGAATTTTATGAATATTGTACTCTTAAAACCTTGGTAAATACTTGAAGTGTCTGTTTACTATGCTCAGTGACATTATACTAATGGGTTTCTATAAGAGGGGAGGGCAGGCAAAAGATACAGTCTCTTTCTTTGGAAAGAAAAACTGAAAAAGTAAAACTTTTTAAGTTCTTCATAATATAAAGAGTCATTGCTTACCAGGTCCAAGTCAAATGAAGATTGTTTTTAAAATGGTAAACTCTTACAGAATTGTTGCTTTTTTTAATTTTTAAAAATTACTAAATTTTAAAGCTTGCTTTAAAAATTAGTTCATAAAATTTAGTTTAAGATTGAACTATGATCTCTCATATATATGGGAAGATCCTCTGGAGGAGGGCATGACAACCCACTCCAGTATTCTTGCCTATAGAATCCCATGGACAAAGGAGCCTCATGGGCTACAGTCCATGAGGTTACAAAGAGTCTGACATGACTGAAACGACTTAGCACATGACCTCTTATATAAATTTTGGAATCACTTGTCATCTACAGAAATGAGTAAGTATGACTTCCTACTTTACTGTTATCTTATACAATTACTATATTCTGTAGAGACCATAATATTACACTCTAGAAAAAGCAAATAAAATTCAGGACATCACAACAATATGCAAATAATCAATGGAGGAAATACTCTCAAGGGAATTATGTATAATTTTTATTCATAATTTATTCAGTCAATGTTTTCGAGTATCTACTCTGTAGTACATATTTTGTATTATGTTTGTTTAGTCACTAAGTCATGTCTGACTCTTTTTCAACCCCATGGATTACAGCCCACCAGGCTCCTCTATCCATGGGATTTCTCAGGCAAGAATACCGGAGTGGGTTGCCATTTCCATCCACAGCGGATCTCCCTGACCCAGATATCAAGCCCGCATCTCCTGTATTTGCAGGCAGATTTTCTACTGCTGAGCCACCAGGGAAGCCTGTTGTGTTTTGTAGAGAGGTTACAGAAAAGCACAAACATATATGATGCTACCCCAAATGGCACTGTCTAGCTTGGGAGGTATAGTAAATTAAAGTATAGAAGTAAATGTATGTAGTTTTATCCCATGACAAATGCCATGAACCAAACAGAATATTACGGACAATTTAACAGTGAGATCTATTGTAGGTTTGCACTTCAAGAAAGACATTTAAATCATAGATTCTCACTTTAAAGAAGACATTTAAGTTGAAATATAAGAGTCATCAGAAAAGCAAGAAAGTTCCAGAAAAACATCTATTTCTTTTTTTTTTTGTATTTATTTATTTTTTTACATGAACTCCCAAACATGAACCCCCCTCCCACCTCCCACCCCACATCATCCCTCCAGATCATCCTCATACACCAGCCCCAAACATCCTACATTCTGCATTAAACATAGACTGGCAATTCATTTCTTACATGATAGTATACATATTTCAATGTTATTCTCCCAAATCATCCCACCCTCTCCCTCTCCCTCTCCCTCTCCTTCTCCCTCAGAGTCCAAAAGTCCGCTCTACACGTCTGTGTCTCTTTTGCTGTCTTGCATACAGGGTCCT
>SJYX01009379.1:38212-63093 GCA_006410675.1 Oreotragus oreotragus | reverse complement strand
AGGTCAGGAAGCAACAGTTAGAACTGGACATGGAACAACATACTAGTTCCAAATAGGAAAAGGAGTATGTCAAGGCTGTATATTGTCACCCTGCTTATTTAACTTATATGCAGAGTACATCATGAGAAACACTGGGCTGGAGGAAGCAAAAGCTGGAATGAAGATTGCCGGGAGAAATATCAATAATGTTAGATATGCAGATGACACCACTCTTATGGCAGAAAGTGAGGAAGAATTAAAGATGAAAGTGAAAGAGGAGAGTGAAAAAGTTGGCTTGAAGCTTAACATTCAGAAAACTAAGATCATGGCATCTGGTCCCATCACTTCATGGGAAATAGACAGGGAAACAGTGGAAACAGTGTCAGACTTTATTTTTTTGGGCTCCAAAATCACTGCAGATGGTGATTGCAGCCATGAAATTAAAAGACGCTTACTCCTTGGAAGGAAAGTTATGACCAACCTAGACAGCGTATTAAAAGGCAGAGACATTACTTTGTCAAAAAAGATCTGTCTAGTCAAGGCTATGGTTTTTCCTGTGGTCGTGTATGGATGTGAGATTTGGACTATAAAGAAAGCTGAGTGCTGAAGCATTGATGTTTTTGAACTGTGGTGTTGGAGAAAACTCTTGAGACTCCCTTGGACTGCAAGGAGATCCAACCAGTCCATCCTAAAGGAGATGAGTCCTGGGTGTTCACTGGAAGGACTGATGTTGAAGCTGAGACTCCAGTACTTTGGCCACCTGATGCGAAGAGCTGACTCACTTGAAAAGACCCTGATGCTGGGAAATACTGAGGGCAGGAGGAGAAGGGGATGATGGAGGATGAGATGGTTGGATGGCATCACCAACTCGATGGACATGGGTTTGGGTGGACTCCAGGAGTTGACGATAGACAGGGAGGCCTGATGTGCTGTGGTTCATGGGGTCGCAAAGAGTCATACAGGACTGAGCAAATGAACTGAACTGAACTGAACTGCTAAGATTCAGGTTTACCAAGTAGAAAGGGAAGAAGGGATTAGATAATTACAAACCAAAGTGATAATATCTGCTAAAGACCTCAGACTACTCAATGTGGTAAGGGAGGAATAAGTTATTGGGACTGTTGTGGCAGGAGCTTGAGCAAAGGAGTTGAATGATACAGTCCTCTATTTTCAGAAGATTCTTCTGATTATTCTGTGTCCAATGAATTGAATAGTAGAGTCAAACACTTTTAGAATTCTGTTGCATTAGTCCAGAGAGAAGAATATATTCAACTAGGTTGGTAGTGGTTGCCATTGAAAGGTGTGTGGCTTTTTGAGATGTATTCAAGGGGAGACTTGACTGTGACTTTCTCAATTTGGGTAATTGGAACAGCTATGTGTTTTTCTATCAATTTCCCTAGTAGTTAAAATTGCGAATATATCTTAGTCACAACATAAATTGCTTGAACAGACTATAAGCCACAGATCCTCAGAAAGGACTGTTAGTGTTCTTTTCTATATCTCTCACACACACTTGATTAAAGTATGTAAATCTGCCCTCTAAAATCCCCTTAACCTTGTTAGATATCAGTCAGTGTATAGTTATCAACAAATATTATGTGTGAATTCTCAGATTATCATGAAAAGTGAAAGTGTTAGTCACTCAGTCATGTCCCACTCTTTGTGACTTCATGAACTGTAGCCCGCCAGGCTCCACTGTTCATGGAATTTTTCCAGGCAAATATATTGGAGTGGATTGCCATTTCCTTCTCCAGGGATCTTCCTGACCCAGGAATGGAACCCTGGTCTCCCACATTGCAGGCAGATTCTTTACTGTCTGAGCCACCAGGGAAGCCCTGAATTATTATCCAAAGATCTTAAACACAAGACTTTTGAGATACCCTCAGATATTGTTCATCTTTTAGTAAGGAAGTATGTTATTTTAACTGATGTCGTTATTTAGCAGTATGGAAAACAATTAACAACTAGTAGTTATTCCTGCATTTTTGTAAGTAAACATATATAATGTAAAATATTACAAGGATTTTGGAGAATTAGAGGTATCAGTGTGAAGGAAAAATAGAGAATTTTAATACTGAAATGAATCTTAAAGATCAACTTCCCTTCTAATACCATTCAAAAGAGTAAGCTTTTGTCCATTCATGTGTTTTAGGTAATGATGAAACTGATAGAGCCTCCAATCACTTGGTCAAAATGTACTAATCTTGAAAATTACAATGTCGATTGAAAATTATTCAAGAATTTAAAGAAAACTAAAAGTATTCTTCACAAGTATTTTAAATAAGTGCTAGCATTCCTAATAGACATTTCAAGTCCACCTGTCCACCTTTTGGTGGAAAGTTTAGTTAAAAATTTGGGCTTTATAATGTTATATAGAGTTCTTTTAACAAAATAAATAGAGACATTCTTCAAAGGATTAATATTTTATGAGTCAGGATGAAGGACTATGACTTTCATTCAAATAAATATATAGGGGGGAAAATCATATAGATGGAAAACACAGCTGGTGAAAAACATAATATTCCCACATACATTTCATCTCTTTTTGACATGTGTATCTTCACTGTATACAGACTTATATACATACAAACTTTCCCACAGAAACTTGCCACATACATAGAACTGGAATGTGTATTTTACAAATAATTCCTCTACAGACAATCCAGGCAATAAATACTAAGTGATAAAACTATCATTTCCTGTGGCTCACTCAATTATGCAACATTAATCTAAATCTTTTCTTATTAGATTATTTTGAAGGTGCTTTCAAGTCACAGAATGACCCAAGAATGAATGCTTTATAGTCCTCCCAATAGCATTTTATTTTGTCACATTTTCAAGGGTTTATGATTACTTGTCATGAAGCAAGTTTTGAAAAGACTACTTTTCTGCTATCAGGTGGAGACTGCAAGCATGGACTAAATATAAACCACTAAGTAGTTAGAGCATGAGCAAAAATGGCTTATTTACCCTTGGAAGTCAGAAAGTATAAATTTCACCATTTCTTTTTTCTTCCTGGTGCATCATATAAATATTAGTAGCTTTTGATTCCAAAGGATGATAAAAAACAATAAGATAAAACAATAAAAATTTTACTTATAATTTACAAAATTTCAATTGGGAAGAATTGTATTTAAAAATATCTTTAAAAACTGGAATCACTATAACATCTTCAGAAAGAGAAAGCATTAAAGATATTCAGACATTACATCATTCTTTTACTTTCTATATTTTCCTGAGAAATATTTAGGGACAGGTATTTTACATGTGGTCTAACAGAGGCAAAGAATCTTTCCAAGAATTCCATCATAAATCAGATGTAGCATTAAGTACAGTATTTTAAACAAAACTCTAAGATTTCTGTATACTCCTTAACTGTACAGTTAATTTAGATATATTTGAAAGTAAGTATAATATTATGTTGCTTAAAGATAAGAACAATGTTATTAATATAACTTTACCTAAATCTCAACAGATCTCATCATAGAATACATACTTTAAAAACTTTTATTGGATAAGTTGTAGTAGAAATAGAAATATTTAAAACATTTTGATTTTGCCTTTCCTTCCTCATTCTCCCTTACATAATTAAAATACGCTAATGAGTATAAAGAAGAAGCAAGTATTGAAGCCAAGAAGACTGCATTTGGTAACCCCTCTAGGCAGTATTTGATACAAGTTGACACAATTTTCAATCCCCTATCTCAGAGAAATTCCCCAAATGGAAAAGATGGCCTACTTGAGGCCCAGTGTTTTTGTCAAATTGTTTAGGAAGAACAAGGCACACCTGCCCAAAGTGCATAAACTTCTTAAAAGCTAGGAGCTCTTCACTGGGAAAGCACAGAGCTGATGAAAGCTAAAATATTTCCAAATTCTCCCCTCCCAGAAACTTTGGAGTAACTTAAAACACACACACACACACACACACACACACACACACCAGCTATGAAAATCTAATGGGAATTGAGCACATTTGAGTCTAATTAAAAGAGACACTATTTTATGTAGTCTTGGATATGCTGATCTAATCATAGGAAAAATCCTGCATAACGAAAATCTTGCATGGGAAGAGTGTTGATAGATAGGTCTTGAGTTGGAAGTATGAGGTCACTGGTTTATATCCTGAGGAGAAAACCTGGACATATTCCATGAAAAACAGCTGCTTTTGTAAAATGTAATGTCTTGCACACAAGTGGAATTAAACTAGCTACTGTCATTTTAAGGATTCCACAGCTCTCTGAGAGGTGGACATTTGGACTCAAGCCTTTCAGATTTGCTGCTTCAGCATGAAAGTATAATTTTCCTTGCAATAAATCAATAACAGAAAAAAATACATTTCAGTCAGAGTGTATACTTTATGACTTGAATTATTTACATTTACTGAGACATGCTTTATGGCCCAGAATATGGGTTATCTTGAGTTTACTTGAAAAGAATGTATATTGTATTCCTGTTTGGTAGAGGGTTCTACAAATGTCAAATAGGTCAAAATGGTTGATAATGTTGCCTAAATTTTCTGCATCATATATATGTATGTATGTATATATATGTTCCATCAATTATTTGAAAAGGATTGTTGACATCTCTGAATACAAAAATGTTTCTTTGTGTTGTTCTGTCAATTTTTGCTTTGGGTTTTTGAATCCTTCTTATTAGGTGATTAAACATTTATTATTGTCATATACATTTATTTTTTCAAAAAGTAGATTTTTTTACCCCTGTCAAGAGAACTCCCAAGAGCCTCCAAGATCAGATCTAGCTTCCACTGGGAAGTGTAGTCCTAATTTCAGGGGAGCTGGGCTTGGTTCTGCTGTTCTCTGAATCTCAGCACACCCACCCCGGGCTCACCCTTCCTCTCCTTTTTTTTTTAAAAATACCAATCTGTCTTATTGTTTTAACATTTTTACAAGGATAGATTATCATTTTATCAAAAAGTAATATTTAAAATTGAAAACATTACTCTTTTCCCCAATTTTAGATCCTTAAAAGTTGTGTTCTATAGCCAAATTGTTACTGAGTGCTGGGCTGCATCCCACAGGCCTGCAAGCCTTGTAGCTGCCCAGTCTCCAGATCAAAGAAGAATCCTGTAGACACTGACAGAGACAGCAATGGTTTATTAAGGGGGTAATTTTAAGCAAAAAAGTCCTGAAGGATCACGCCACCATTTACAGCAGACAGCAGGAAGAACATGTGAACAGTCTTCTCTGACAGGGGGAACTGACGTCAGGTCGTCAGGTTGGCTCATCAGCTACCAGGAAAACCAGGAGCTGGGGCACGACAGGCACAGCCCTTTAGGTTAATGACCATCACCAGGGCAGATGTTTTTTTCAACAAACTAGTGGGTGGAGCCATTCTGACCTAAAAGGCACTGGCAGGCACATTCATAGGAGTAGGGACTATAGATTAGTAGATGAAACAGGGACCATAAAGAAGGGATGTACAAAGAGGCAGAGAATAGTCATCTTGGGACCTCCCCTAGAGATCCAGTGGCTAAGACTCTATGCTTCCAATGCAGAGGGTTCAGGTTCAATTCCTGGTCAGGGTACTAGATATCACATGCTGCAACTAAGAGTTTTCATGATTTAACTAAGGGGCCTGCCTGCAGCAACTGAAAAAGACATTCCGCATGCAGCAAATAAGATCAAAGATCCCAGGTGCTGCAACATGCCACAGCTAAGACCTGGTGCAGCCAAATAAACATAATAAATATTTAAAAGGGAGAGAGAGAAATAGAAGAGTTTTCTTGAGCAGCTGACCATACACCAACCCCCTGGAACTGCGTGGAGCCCGGCTGGGTCCTTTCCTTGCCTGGTGCCACTCATGTCAATTGAAGGAGACCGGTTTGGCAAACAGAGCAATAACTTTGTTGATGAAGGCATAGGGAGGAAAAGCTAGTGCTGGAAAGACTCCCTTTTATCCAGGGGATACAGGTGAGAAACATTTAAGTGGTGGATGAGATATCAGAGGGCTTCCCAGGTGACCCTAGAGGTAAAAGACCCACAAGCAATTGCAGGAGACATAAGAGAGGTGGGTTCCATCCGTGGGTCGGGAAGATCTCTGGAGGAGGGCATGGCAACTTACTGCAGTATTCTTGCCTGAAAAATTCCATGGACAGAAAGGAGCCTGGACGGCTGCAGTCCACAGGGCCGCAAAGAGTCGGACAGAACTGAAGCGACTTAGCACGTTCTATCAAAATTAGGGAAAGGGGACAGCAATGTCCAGAAACAGCTGAAGAAGGTGCAGTCCTTTGCTCTCATCAGGCACAAATTGTGCCTAGCAACCCGCAGGTTCCGGTTTGGGCAGGGATCTCAGTTTGCGAAGGAGGCAAGTGAAACTAGCAAATCCTTTAGGTCTTGTCTGCGCAGGCGTTGCCCTCACGGTCTGGCTGGAACCGGTTCAGGCCCGTTGGCTGTCGCCATCTTGGTCCTTTCTGGCTGCTGGTGGTTCTGCAGTTTTGGTTCTGGCGTGGGCAGCTTCTGTTAAAATGGCACAGCCTCAGGAATAGACTACCCGATGGTGGCCTGAGGGAAAGAAAGTAGGTTAGTCTCGGTACAGGGATGGGTCTTTATCTTGGAAGAAGGGACACACTCCGAGAGCCGCGGACAGTTTCCTAGTGGCTAAATCAGCCTCCCCTGCTGGACGCACGCGGGCCGTGCACTGTCTGCACCCACGGCTCTAGGGCCTGGCCTGGCGGAGACCCCTGACTCCCAGGATTGGCCAAACCACTGCACAGGCTGCACGGAAGTGAAACGGTAAGTTGCCCTTAAGCTAGGCTGTGGCGTTGCCAGCTGGAGCATGCAGCAGGTGCTCACAATGTGCCTAGGGCCTTGGGAGCTTCGCCCCAAGCAAGCCTCACTGGAGGTTGTGTTCGGTAAATCCTTTTCATGCCAGGGGCAACACTATTTAAATAAAGTATATGGTAGAAGCCAGCTAGCACGCCTGCAGTTAGACTAGGGGTCCCGGATTTGGTCTTGGTTTCAAGGGGCCGAAAGCAGAAGCTGGGCAGGAAGCAGCACCCAAATGTGAGTTCTAGGGCTTCCTGGACAACTGCCGGCTTTTGCAACCCAGGCACAGCCCTCTTAGCTTGTGGGTGAGGGTGTGAGGAGGGGGGCGGCTGGCTATCAGTCCGTGCTGCTCACGGCTCTCTTCCCTACCTGGCTGGCCAATCTGATGATAATCCTTCAGAAAGGCCTGCCTGACAGCAGTATTCTGAATGCTGTGATCAATTAGCCCCATTGTCCATGGGTGCAAGAGTGTGGAAGGGTTGCATGTGTGCCAATAATTTATCATCATTCATTTAAGTACCTGGTCAAGGTCCCCAGAGATTCTGCCCACCCAAGAAACCTTCATAGGACAGAGGTGACATGAAGACCCAGCTGGCCTCAGTGCACAAGAGCAGGTATACTCAAATACTGGGAACCTCCAGAAAGTCTCGCACCCCCACCAGGATAGATGGACACTTGCCCTGCCCTAAGGCCTGTATATGAGTACGGGACACATATATGTATATATCTGATACATGTTACAATATCAGTTCAGTTGCTCCATCCTGTCCAACTCTTTGCGACCCTATGGACTGCAGCATTGCCAGGTTTCCCTGTCCTTCCCTGGCCCTGTCCTTCCCAGAGTTTGCTCAAACTCATGCCTGTTGAGTTGGTGATGCCATGCAACCATCTCTTCCTCTGTGGTCCCCTTCTCCTCCTGTGCTCGATCTTTCCCAGAACCAGAGTTTTTTCCCATGAGTTGGTCTTTACATCAGGTGGCCAGAGTAGTAGAGTTTCAGCTTCAGTGTTAGTTCTTCTAGTGAATATTCAGAATTAATTTCCTTTAGGATTGACTGATTTGATCTAATGGTTATACAAAATACTCCCATTTTATAAAAAAAAAAAAAGCTTGGCCAATATGTATAGATATATATTTAAAAACAAAAGCAAAACATTATCACTTGAACTGACAGAAAACATACAGTGACTTTTATGTCTTAATTCTAGACATATGACTGAAATTCTAAGAAATCACTGAAATGTTTTATTTGGACAATGGATGCTTATCATTTTTAGCTGAATCTGATATTAAATAATTTATACCAATTTTATAACCTTTCTAAGGATTCTTAGGCTCAGAGGTTAAAGCGTCTGCCTCCAATGTGGGAGACCTGGGTTTGATCCCTGGATAGGGAAGATCCCCTGGAGAAGGAAATGGCAACCCACTCCAGTATTCTTGCCTGAAGAATCCCCTGGATGGAGGAGCCTGGTAGGCTACAGTCCACAGGATCGCAAAGAGTTGGACTTGATGAGCGACTTCACCTCCACCTTCATATATAGAATTATGATTTTTATCATTCTTTCCAAGGATTTCTAAGGTTTACCTTCAGTTCAGTTCAGTCTCTCAGTTGTGTCCGACTCCTTGCAACCCCATGAATCACAGCACGCCAGGCCTCCCTGTCCATCACCAACTCCCAGAGTTCACTCAAACTCATGTGCATTGAGTCGGTGATGCCATCCAGCCATCTCATCCTCTGTTGTCCCCTTCCTCTCCTGGCCCCAATCCCTCCCAGCATCAGAGTCTTTTCCAGTGAGTCAACTCTTCACATGAGGTGGCCAAAGTACTGGAGTTTCAGCTTTAGTATCATTCCTTCCAAAGAAATCCCAGGGTTGATCTCCTTCAGAATGGACTGGTTGGATCTCCTTGCAGTCCAAGGCACTCTCAAGAGTCTTCTCCAACACCACAGTTCAGAAGCATCAATTCTCTGGCACTCAGCTTTCTTCACAGTCCAACTCTCACATCCATACGTGACCACTGGAAAAACCATAGCCTTGACTAGACAGACCTTTGTTGGCAAAGTAAATAGATTATTTTCCTTTAATTTGGAAAGGCATTTTTTTTTTCCCCTAAAAAAGTTAAATTCTCTTAGGGGATCTACCAAAAACATGTGCATTGTTATCATAATACTGTTGCTGCTTCTGCTGCTAAGTCGCTTCAGGTGTGTCTGACTCTGTGTGACCCCATAGACGGCAGCCCACCAGGCTCCCCCGTCCCTGGGATTCTCCAGGCAAGAACACTGAAGTGGGTTGCCATTTACCTGCCAATAATTAAAGAAATTGAAGACAAGACTACTCACAAAGAAAGAAATTTATCTGTATTCAGTTTTTCAGAATAATCCGCCTAGATGGATGATGTCTGATTACAAAATAATTGCCACAAATTTTTTTGCAAATATTTTAACATCCTATTATTTATTCATAAACTATATTTTAATAATCAAGGTCTTCCATTAATATCAGCATCTCCCAGAATATTTTTGAAAATGAGTTATTTTATATTAAAAAAAAGAAGATTCGATGTCATGCTGCTGCTGCTGCTGCTGCTGCTGAAGTCATTTCAGTCGTGTTCGACTCTGTGCCACCCCAGAGACAGCAGCCCACCAGGCTTCCCTGTCCCTGGGATTCTCCAGGCAAGAATACTGGAGTGGGTTGCCATTTCCTTCTCCAATATGTGAAAATGAAAAGCGAAAGGAAAGTCGCTCAGTCATGTCCAACTCTTCATGACCCCATGGACTGCAGCCCACCAGGCTCCTCCGTCCATGGGATTTTCCAGGGAAGAGTACTGGAGTGGGGTGCATTGGGTTTAATAGATTTTCCTTAAGCAAATTTCCTTACTTCAAAAAGTCTCTGATGTCTTAACTTGAAGTATAATGTAATGATATATTGGAGAAGGAAATGGCAACCGACTTCAGTATTCTTGCCTGGGAAGTCCCATGGACAGAGGAGCCTGGTAGGCTGCTGTCTGTGGGGTCACACAGAGTTGGACTCGACTGAAGTGACTTTGCATGCAAACCTGCATTGGAGAAGGAAATGGCCACCCACTCCAGTGTTCTTGCCTGGAGAATCCCAGGGACAGAGGAGCCTGATGGGCTGCCATCTATGGGGTTGCACAGAGTTGGACACGACTGAAGTGACTTAGCAGCAGCAGCAGTAACAAGATGATATGTGTAGCATTCTGTCAGTCTCATTTTTTTCATGGAGTCCTTCATCTTATGAAACATCAAAATAAACTGATATATTCTGTATACTTTATAGAATATATCAGTGTAGGGTTTTTCATTCATCAGTATGTGTGTTTTATTAGGCAAAGAGACAGGATCATCCATTTAAAAAAAATATTTATTTGGCTGTGCTAGGTCTTCGTTATGGCACAGGGAATCTTCGTTAGGGCATGTGAAATCGTTTTTGTGCCATGTGAACCCTTAGTTGTGGTATACAGGATCTAGTTCCCTAAGCAGGGATCGAACCTGGGTCCCTTGTGTTGGGCGCATGGAATCTTAGCCACTGGACCATCAGGGAAGTCCCTCAACAGCTTTTAACATGTAGATAATGTTATGTAAATGTCACAGAAAACATTTTCTAACTTTTGTTGGAATACTTAAGATTTTACACCTGCATGTTTTCCCTGTTTAGTTTTCTGTTTACTAGCCATAAAAAATATAGTCGAAGGTATAAAGAAACAGACTTTATGATTAAAGTTAAATATCACTAAAGTGATGTATTTAACCTTAACTGGAGTATTTAAAGGGAAAGTTTGTGATAAAATTATTTAACAAAAAAAAGTACATATAAGAAAAGATTGGCTGCAAAGACAGTATAAGGCCAAATGTAAGAATCCTATTAATCAGAGATTAAAGCATGCACCATTTTATTTTAGTTTGTTTAGTCCTTCTTTGTTTAGCTTTTTTTCCCACAGTTTTCTCTCAAGTGAATAGAAGGTAAGAGTTCTAAGTTTGATGATAACTCTGCTGCAGTGTATATTAAATCAATGTGTGTACTTTTTTTGAATGTTACAAGTTAACTACTGATATTTCAAATGCTCTCTCTTTCTTTGATGTCAACAAAGATGATAACCAACTGTATAGATATAGATGATGTGCTTTTCCTGATAGACCCTCTTTTAACTTAAAGTCTGTTGATAATTGCTGCTTTTGCAATAAGAGCATTTTCAACTACCTGAATCAAGACTTTCATAGCAATATCACTTACTGGTTCTTGACAGCTAATGAAGTGGCAGAGCAGGGCTGATAAACTCCAGAGCCTATCAAGAGAGCTGAGTGTAGCAGTTTTTAGATTCTGATTTTCTAAATGAGGTGGAAGTCATTATGTTCATCAAACAAACTCAACTATGAACTTTTAAACTGATTTCTTGATTTTTTTACAGAAGTAATTTCTTCTCACTGAGCACTTAGAAATGATAAAGCAACAGCTATATTTGGGAAAAGCTAGAAAATCTCTCTCAATTTTGTAATTATTTTGGTTTCTATTACTTTTTGAGTTTTATCAGTAGTGGCATTTAGCCTAATAAGACACAAGTGCCTATTTTACATAAGGTCATTACAAGATTAATATAAAATTAAATTTAAAAAATCTTAGAAGCCTTGAAAATACATTGCTGCTTAGAGACACAATAATATACATAACCCTTTAAAGCAAGGTTTGTGAGGTATAGGTACATAGGTTGTTATTTCATAACAATTTATTAACTTGAATAGAAAATTAAAATATGTGTCTTTTAAGGAATAAACATGCTCCAATTTTAGTTTATAAAATTATTTTCTATCATTTAATCAAATACTTAGTAATAACAGTATTGTTATAAAGACATGGGCTTCCCTGATAGCTCAGTTGGTAAAGAATCCAGCTGCAATGCAGTAGACGCTGGTTCAATTCCTCGTTTGGGAAGATCTGCTGGAGAAGGGTAGGCTACCCACTCCACTATTCCTGGGCTTCCCTTTGGCTCAGCTGGTAAAGAATCTGCCTGCAATGTGGGAGACCTGGATTTGATCCCTGGGTTGGGAAGAGTGCCTGGAGAAGGGAAAGGCTATCCACTCCAGTGTTCTGGCCTAGAGAATTCCATGGACATAGTTCATGAAGTCGCAAAGAGTTGGGCATGACTTTTATTACTAAATGTTTAGTAATAACAGTATTGTTATAAAGACATGATCGATCGACAAAGAAAATCCTCTATTAACTATTTACATGCAAAATAAACAAGTATTAGGAAAATGAAAGAATCAAGATATCAGGGATCTTTTCATTGTTCACACTGAACTACCCCTTGGATTATATTAGGACTGAACGGCACTCACACACACATTGTCTCACTGCAGATCTAAAGGCAAATTTTACTCCTGCTATTCTCTGCATTCAGACTTATTTTGAGTCTCATTTTGCATGTGTGTTGTGGTCAGCATGGATTAAAGGGATATCGAGTTTCGCTCTAAACATTGTTTATACCTTATCATTGTAACATTGATATTAGTGCCTTGTTTTGTTTTTTCTTTTGTTATTTTTAAAGAGGAAAACAGCTGCAGTTTTTGAGCAAGTATAGAAGGAAGTTTAAAGAGGACATAAGCTACTTGTTTTGTTTGCCTACTCTTAAAAAAGAGGCAAATCTGGTTCTGAATTAGTTGTTTGTCTTTGTGGGGATAAATGTCTGTGTGTCCTGTGTTGGTCTAGAGAATCTTTAGTGTGTGCTGTCCTGTCCAACCCAGAGATGATCTTGATTTAATGGGCCCTGGGAGAGCAAGCATTTTCCATAAACAAACTGGAGTTTTAGCTTCATCCTAGGGAACCACTTAGTTGTCCTTTTAGCTGTTAAACCAAACCTGGCTCACATTATATTTAATTTTAATCCTAGACTAGTTATAACCATGACCCAATCTTAGAGTATATTTACAGCAGGGTATGTTTGGAAAAGAGAATAGAATAATTTAAACTGATTTCAATTTCTGTGTAAGGTAAAATACTTATTTTGATTTCATACAAAATTGATTTTAGACATAGTACTATCACATGTAGCTTTACAAAAAATAATTTGGGCAGAGCAGAATATAAGAGAACTTAATTTTCCCCAAATTATCTACATGATAATCCTATTATCTCCTTTTTATTTGTGTATGTAGAGAGATTATAAAATGTCAATGAATTAGAACCAACTTGATTAGGACATCTTATTTCCATTGCTTAATTAGTTCTGAAATGTGTTAACTCCAAAACTAAATACATCATTAGGGGGAAAATACTTGTGGTGTTCCATCATAAATAGTATGTTATTGTCACTATGATAAGGAAGTCCCCAGAATGCATTGTGTGGCTTCATCTAGAGACTCTTTGAGTTCACTGGTTTTCAACACTATCCTCTCCCATCTCCCTCCTACCCTTCTGCAGGGAAATCTTATTCAAATAAAATCCTGTTTTAAGGAATCCATAAGCCTTCATAATCAGGATCTATATTTATTCTAGTTATAGAAGTGGGATATGTCGTTTGAGGGCTTCTGAGGAGACTCAGTTGTGAACAATCTACCTGCCAATATAGGAGATGCAGTTTTCTTCCCTGGGTCAAGGAGATCTCCTTGAGAAGAAAACAGCAACCCACTGCAGTACTCTTGCCTGGGAAATCCCATGAATAGAGGAGCCTGGCAGACTACAGTCCATGGAGCCACACAGAGTTGGACATGACTTAACACCTGAACAACAGCAGCAGCAAAATGTCATATGAACACCTTCTCTCCTCTCCCATCTCCCCCGCTCCCCCCCCCCAAAAAAAAAAAAAAAAAAAACATCTCAGGTGAACAATTTCTGCTTTTCAGCTGACAAACTTACATTGCATTTGTTTGTGGTACTCAGATACTATGTAGTTTAGAGATAGAAAAAACTAGAAGTAGTAAGGATAACAGGATAAATNGTCCCCCCCCCCCCAAAAAAAAAACAAGAAAACATCTCAGGTGAACAATTTCTGCTTTTCAGCTGACAAACTTACATTGCATTTGTTTGTGGTACTCAGATACTATGTAGTTTAGAGATAGAAAAAACTAGAAGTAGTAAGGATAACAGGATAAATTAAAAGTTACTTGATTCGCATGCACTGTTACACTTGATGAGCATATCTGTTTTATCCACCTAATCAGAAATCTATCATTCATTTGATAAGCATAGCAAACACTTCTATTAGCCACATCTAGGGTTTAGGTAATTCCTGCTCACAGCCACAAACAACTGCTTCTCTGATTTATTCATTTGATTGACCCTTGATAAAATTCACATCATCTCCTGGTCTTCCTTATGACTTTCTCTTTTCCTCCAAAATCTAAGAATTAAATAAAGTTTTGTTTCAACTTCAAAGGGTCACCCACAAACATTGAATTACATATATTCTCCAGTAAGTTCACATTTAGCCATATTAGTTTTTATCAGTGAGTAAGGAAAATTTTTTTGTTCTCATAAATGTGTCTTGGGATGGAAATAATGGAAAATGCTAATTACTCAATTTATTTCTTAAAAACTCATTTGCTCTGTGTTAAGGTAATTCAAATCATTCTTAAACAGTTTTTAGAAAAATTCTTAGAGTGGGCATACACATCAAATAATAGGTGGCTAAGAGATTTATAAGTATTTAATCCTCCATATGTGACTATATTACAAAATTTTCTTCCAGGAAAATGAAATGCTTAATGTTTAAGTGTCAGAATAAGTTTGCTTTCATATAGTCATGTAGGGAAATGCTAATTACTTGAAGAACACACTGATACATATGTTGTGTAAATAAGACAGCCTGAAAAATCAAACTTTCAATGATATTTGTCAAATTAAACCTCCTGTTTTTTAACTTTGCTAATGTTGCACTGCTTACTGATAGGCATTTAAGGAACACTTTCTGGTGAGCTGGTTAATAATGGAAACCTGCCTGTAGAGGAGCCTTACAAATAAGACAAAACAAAAATTATATTCCTCGATCACTAGCCCATCACTCAGAGCACAAAGTTACACTGATGTGAGTTTTAAAAGAAGTATCTGCATTTCAGTTCTGAATCTTTTCTAATGATCTTGCACAGAAATGAGTGATCAATTATTATGTATCTTTGCATTAAAAATTTTTGTCCACATTAAAACATTTAGTTTATGTAATAATAACATTTAAACTTTCATTTTCATTTTTTCCAAGGAGAAGTAAAAGTTAAAATTATGAGTAAGCTATTTTGTAAATTATTTGCAACATTTTTTAAGCATATTCTTGTGGCCAAAATTTGCTGACATCAGGGATCAGGCAGCAAAAGTAAAGCTAAACAACTGAAGTCGCAGTTTTTCTAGAAATTTATTTAAAAAGAGCATTGAACTGAGAGCTTGGAAGCCTGAATTTAAACTTGGCCTCTGCAACTGTTAATGGTAAACTCACTCATGACTTTTTGTAAATGGAGGCAATCAGATTATAAAGATCCTTCTAAATATCTAACTCACTAACTATTCAGATAATTAGACACATATGCCACCATGCTAACTTGACATCTAAAAGAACTAAAAACATATTCTACTCCCCAACCATACAAGTGGCACACAATTAATGCATTAGTGTGTATTATGTTTAAAAAGTATAGAGCATCAGAGAAGGAGTAATACCTGCTAAGTCTCAAGGCCTTTATGGGAGAGAGGGCTACTAACTGTACCTTGAAGCATAAAATCCTGAAAAGTAAACTAGAAAAAGGAGAGGGCAGCCTAGATTTAGAGAAGAGTAAATTGGCTGTTTCTGATAGAATTGTGGCTTAAAACAAGGTTGCAAAGGAACATTAGGAACTGTGACTTTTATTAGGGAGACTGGGCAAAGGTAATGGTGGTGGGTGTAGGTA
Organism: Oreotragus oreotragus; assembly: GCA_006410675.1. Lineage (NCBI taxonomy): Eukaryota > Metazoa > Chordata > Mammalia > Artiodactyla > Bovidae > Oreotragus > Oreotragus oreotragus. Next base: position 47,444 of record SJYX01009379.1, on the reverse strand, counting down.
CTTAAAAAAAATTACATTTTTGAAATTGGCTCTGGTCAATTTTATAATGATGCCTTGAAGAATATATTAAAATGAGGAGTTTAAGATACAGGATCAGTTAAAGTATTGGCATGTGAAATGAAGTCGCTCAGTCGTGTCCGACTCTTTGCGACCCCATAGACTAGCCTACAGGCTCCTCTGTCCATGAAATTTTCCAGGCAATGGTACTGGAGTGGATTGCCATTTCCTTCTCCAGGGATAAATTGTAGCAATAAACTATTGCTATTGTAATAGTTACTGTGTTTAATATTATTGATTATATACAACTCTGAAATCAAACTATAGTCATGATTTTTATATGTCAAATGACCATAACAGTGCCTGACACATAGAATTTTTTAAAATAGCCATTTTATAGCCATGTTATAAATAATTCAGGGTTTATATGGCATGATTTTAATAGTTATTTGAATGTAATTAGAAAAGCTAGTGTATAATCCTACATAAAATACATACTGCTTATTCCTGCTGCTGCTGCTGCTGCTAAGTCACTTCAGTCGTGTCCGACTCTGTGTGACCCCATAGACGGCAGCCCACCAGGCTCCCCCATCCCTGGGATTCCCCAGGCAAGAATACTGGAGTGGGTTGCCATTTCCTTTTCCAATGCATGAAAGAGAAAAGTGAAAGTGAAGTCGCTCAGTCTGTCCAACTGTTAGCGACCCCATGGACTGCAGCCCACCAGGCTACTCTGTCCATTGGATTTTCCAGGCAAGAGTACTGGGGTGGGGTGCCATTGCCTTCCCCGACTGCTTATTCCTAGAAGTTTGTTATTACATTTATTTTTTCTGTGTTTTTGCTACATTTTGTAAAAGCTGTTGCAAATACTATTTATTGAGACAAATATTTCTATGTGCCAACACTAGTTATATACCAGGGAAAGGTTCTAGGACTAGGAACACAAAGATAAGAAAAAGCAGATTGTTTTAACTCTAGAAATGGAGCTAAAGAGATAAAGCAGTGATTAACCCACATTATTGCATGATACTCTTTCACAAAGGAAGTCATGGTATACTGTCCCTTAGAAGGTTGGAGAATTCACAGGAGAGAATTAACCTAGATCCTGGAATCTAAGTAGATTTACATGATAAGTTCAGGTGGAAGATGGCAACCACTGGGAGACAGAAGACATTCTAGGCAGTGGTGACTATAGATAGTAGGCCACTGGGGTGACTGGTAGCAATTCTGTTAATACATATGCATGTATGTGCGTAAAATATAGGATACATACACTTACCCACAATCTATTGATAAATGAGCCCCAAAGTGTGTGGAAAATGCTAAGGGCTCAAATCACGTGTTGGAAATTTCTAAGCAGGTTTTAAAGAGATAAATGATGTAATATCTGTGCTTTTAAATTTGATTCATTTCCTTGTTTGAATGAACATATTACTAAGAAATTGTTGTTGCTGTAGTCTCTAAGTGAGTGGGTGGTGTGTCTTCTTAAATCTTGCATGTTTGAAAATGTCTAATACTGTCTTTCTTACTGGGTATAAACTTATTGAGTCACATATGTTTTCAATTGGATATTTGCACAAATTCCTTTTTTGATTTCTGGCAAACAATGTTGTTTTGAATAAGGATACAGCCTACTTGGTAACTTCAATAGATGACTGAGTTTTATTCATGGATTTCAAGTATATTCTTCCTTTTTTTAGTAAGTTCCATAATTGATCCTCTGATAGATTGGATTTTCCTAGAAAATGGTAACATTTCAGTCTGCAGATATGTTTATTTTTAGGATTTTAAGGTTTTATTTCCTATCATCCATTCTTATTATCTTCTCATTAATCAATTTTACCTCTTTTAATGAAAATTTGGTTTTGTTATTAGTGTGAAGCTTTGGCAACAAAACTTAATCTAACTCTCTTTTCCATGTCAATTCCTCTTTCCTGTGCTTTTTGGTTGCATTTTGGTCAAATTTCTATCTCTTTATAACAGTGAGAGTGAGCTCGAGGAGTTCGCAGTACACAGTTGTTATTTTTACTTGAAAACAAGCTTCAAATTTTTAAATACATTTTCTTCTAAGAAAATATATTCTTTATTCTTTCATATTTTGCAGTTGGTGTGTGTCTTATGGAACCCCATCAAAGACACTGTGGAGTAGTCTAGTATTCACACTTTTCACGCCTACCTTCACTGTAGTTTATCCACAGTGATTTCCTTTAGTGGGAGGTTAATACACACACAATAAATATTGTGTAAAAGTGTGTTATTAGAACAGTACTTGGCATATAAATGTTAGTTATGATGATGTTTTATGTGTTAGATGTACTTCCAATTTTTATGGATATTTTCTAATAATTTTATAGCCATATATACCCCTATAACTTGTTTATATAATAAAGCATTTATGGATAGAAGGATTGTGATTTGTTAATACTTTGGTTACTAATTATGTATAGTTACTGCTGTAGTTCAGCATTTTATCTCAAAATATTTCATGCTTCACTATTTTGGATGTATTCTCTTAACTACTCATGGTTTGATATTCTATGAGTGCATTTCCTCTGAATATTTTTCCCTCTATTTTATTCTTTTTGTAAAATGAGATTCAAGGGAAGGGGATAAAGTTAAGAGTGCCTTTTTCTCAACTTTACCAGGAGCATGTCATATTTATTTTGTATAAAGATTATTCTAGAGGCAATGCATAACATGAATGTTGTAACTTTACAAAGGAAGTTCTGTTAGAAGATAATCAAAGGATGAAATTATAAGGAATTAAACTGTGACAGTGAGAATATAAGCAGAGGAAAATATAAGAGATATTATAGCACTGAACAAAACTGAAGTGATGGAAACAGTCTGTGGTTGATGAAGAGGCTCTGGTTTGTATGATTGTTTGGATGAGTAACACTTGTATCCAGTTTTAAAATGAACCAAAAGGTGATGATATCAATGGAAAAAAGAAAAAGGAGTGACTTCTAACAAAGTCATGCAAACTCAGAGATATTTGTGCAATAACTAAATAGAGGTTACTAGTAAACCTTTGTTTAGCTTTTGGGGGGAAATCTATCTTAGAAGATATACATATGAGACATGTCAAAATACTGCTTGTGATGAAAGTCATACTTGTAGATAAGATTATAAACAGAGTTATTATTGTATTAAAAGACCAAGTACAGAGTAAATAAAATAATGTAAATATTTAAGAAACTATTAACTAAGGTGAATTATGTGATAGTGAGAGGTAACCAAACTTCTCAACAATCAGTTCTAAGTATTTTCCAAAGTGTATTCTTATATTTTTCTCTTTTCTTCTTAATGATCAGTTCTTAGTATTCTCAAAAATTCCTCCTTCTTAGAGGTGGTTCAGAGTAAGACAGTCTGGCCTCTGGTGTTGGGAACTGAAATCTTGACTCCATCTCATGAACTCTATGACCTAAGATATTCCCAATATATATCCGAATCAATTTCTCCATGAGAAAAAAATGGAAATAAAGTTTCCTCCTCAAAATGTTGCAGGGCTTGAATTAGTATATTAATAAATCATTCAACAGTTTTTTGGTACATAGTATACACTGAAAATTTATTTCTTTTGTATTTTCTCCTCTTTCTCCTGGCTTCTTTTCATGTCCTCTGAATGAAATTGCACCCCTTTCTTCTTCCCTGTACATTTTAAAGGCCAGGCTTAATTGCCAAACTTTCTCTAAGTATTACCCACTTCTTCTGGTAGCATTAATTTACCCTTCCTATAAACTTCCTCAGCTCTACTATTCTCTCTGTGATTGTTGTTAATGTAGTTTTTGCTTCCTGAGGACATTTGTCTACTTTCAATCAAATTTTTATTAATCTTTATGTTCCATATACTTCGTGGTCAATGTCTATGTGTTGCACATAATAAGCACTAGATGGATGCTTGTTGAATTAGTATTGAATGATTCAAATAAAAAATGTGAATCATCAGAGTAGATTGTGAAAAACTTACTCTCCACAAATATTTCTCACATGAGAAAAAGTGGAAGTAGATTTCTATCACAGAGAGGCCTGCTCTTGATATTTTATAGTGTATTGAAGGGAATATCTCTTGTCCCTCCCTGACGGTGTGGCTCAGGGCACTTGTATTATGGGTCTAGAAGTATGGAAGCTGGGCTTGGGCTGATCATGAACCTTTACTTGTCCAAAGCTCGTGTGGGTATCCAGAACCTCGATCAGGGGATCTATCCAAGTCAAACAAGGTTGATGTATTCAAGTCAACTATAAATAACAAATATCTGGCAGAAGACAGTCTTGGTATCATGTCAGTGTGATGGAGACTAATATCAGAGATCAGACTGTTGGCAAATACAAAGAAATACATTGAAAGGAGAACTTGAAGAAATATTCTAGGCAAAGGTCATGAGGTTATGTTTTATAAAGTCAAAAAGGATGAATTTTTCTACAATATAACTTTATTAATCTCTAAAATTTATTCTTTCTATATTTTTGGTCCTTCCTAAACTTTTTGTTAGTTAAATAAAATTCCTTATCTTCTTTGTATAAATGAAAATAATAGTTCAGTTCAGTTCAGTTGCTCAGTCGTGTCTGACTCTTTGTGACCCCATGAATCGCAGCACGCCAGGCCTCCCTGTCCATCACCAACTCCCGGAGTTCACCCAGACTCACGTCCATTGAGTCAGTGATGCCATCCAGCCATCTCATCCTCTGTCGTCCCCTTCTCCTCCTGCCCCCAGTCCCTCCCAGCATCAGAGTCTTTTCCAATGAGTCAACTCTTTGCATGAGGTGGCCAAAGTCCTGGAGTTTCACTTCAGCATCGTTCCCTCCAAAGAAAATAATAGTAAATAGCACTTATTCTATTGTTCTGTTTTTATAGTGCAACAAATAGTTGCCATCTTTCATTTCAGCCCTCATTTCTCTTTTGGAAATTTAAATAGGAAGCACTGAAATAAAGACTCTCAAATTTGGGACCTCAATGAACTTTCCCACATTACAAATATCTGAATGTGCCATCATTTAGTCAAAATATTTTGGCATTGTACAGACCCAAATTTTGACTGCTTTAAATAGGATCTTTTTTCAGTGCAAAGGACAGAGTTCAAGCCATGGAAAAAGGACATAAGCCTAAAGCCATCAGTGAATACAGGCAATTCTTTAGAGAACGGCAACTGGTGGAGTCCCATTACCTTTCATGCTATGAAATTAAGAGAAGGGTGGGTTTTGCAAGGAAGGAAGAAAGGGAGGAGGAGAGAAATAGAAACAGAAATGTCATAGAAATCAGAAGTATAGAGAACAGGATGACTATTATTTCGATTTGAAGGTCAAGTGTACAGCAGTTCTCTTTCCAGTTATAAAAACTCTAGTTCTGGATAGTCTTGCATTCAGGAAATCAGTATTCATTTCACTGTGTTTTTGAAATTTGATCTGGTCATTGTAATGTAGTCATCTATTTAAATCTGTGCTTATCCTAAAGATAATCAGGACAGCACAGGAACTGTACAGCTTTATTATGTAAAGCTGAATTGACAGATGTGATTTTGATGTAAATTTTCTCACCTTTTTTTCTTTTCATACGTTACATATACAAGAAGAACACTAACTTATAAAATAATTTTTAGTATTTTAAATAATGTCCTGATAGTGATGTTTAACTTTGTTTTTTCCTTTATTCAGAGTTACATTAGAGATCTTGATGGATCCAAGGGGAAAAGGCAAATCTAAAAATTTATAAATAAATAGGTTGAATGAAAATTAGAATTGACTCATTAGGAAAAAAATCATGGGTCTTCACCCATGAGTATTTTGATAGGATATTCTGATTGAAGGACAGAACAAGTAAAATTTCTTCTCTCCTTTTGCTGCATAATATTAGATTTTTATAAATCTTATAACGTGGACTTTATTTGTGTCTTGAATTTCAGAAGATCCATAAGATTTTTAGTAGTACACCACAAGAGAATGCAGTCTATTTATAATTGAAAATCATACTGTTTGAAGTTATATGAATCAATTCTCCTTCCAGAACATGTGTAAACTTATGCTTATTGTCTATATTGTCTTAGATATAGCATGTCTTAATAACAATTGTGGTAATAGGTAGCAATTATTGAACACAAACTATTTGCTTGGCTTTATGACCAATTTACCTTTCATTTGTCATTAAACAAAGTATATAAACACTAAGTCATTTGTTGAATCTGGAATAAACAGAATGTTTTCTTAATTATCTTAAAAATATAAGAATACATAGTTTACTAAGAGTACTTATCCGAAATAGCACTTTTGATTACAATCCTACATTTGCTTTTCTTTATGGTTGACATGGCATATAGAAGTCGAAATAATGTTTCAATGAGGGGAAAATTGAATTATACCCAAGATGAATTAGTGCCTTTATATGCTTTGTCTACTAGGATTCACCAAAGTCAAGTTGATTCTATAGAAATTTATGTTTTTCTATAATGAATAGCTGTTGTTGACTAAATGTGAACATAGGTAAGATGTAAGAACATAGTAGAATATTAAATGTCTCATATTACTGTATATTAATTTCAAAGCCAGTTTGTGTAATGGTAAAATGTACATTAAAGTGGCTGAAAAGAAACATCTAAAGTTCTTTGATTCTAAAAGAGTAAAGTCAAAATTGAAGTTAATATCAACTGCAACTTAATATATCAACGTATAGAAAAAATAAAATCATAAGCTTATAATTTAAAAACCATAAATGAAAACAGATTGTTTAAAAATGTGAAATCTAGACTTAGGGAAAGAGTCTCTAATTTTAACCTAGATTTTTTTTCACCCCGAGAAGAGGTGAGATAATCTAAGCAATCCAGAATTTGCCCTGGCTCAATGCCAAGGAGGTATCAGAGAGGTTCTTCTTTGTTATGAAGTGATGGATAAAATCCCTGATACACAGGAACATAAGGAATTAGCAGCGAAAGAAATGATGAGGCAAAATTAAGTAACTTCAAAGACTGTAAAACAGCTGCCAACCTGTACTCCAGGAGAATATTGTCTTTTTGTTTAATGAAATGATCCAGCAGAAATATTTTTTAAGTGTAGTTTGTTTACAGTGATTTCACACATAAATGACTACTCTTTTCTCTTAAGTTGTCAGTGCATAGAAACCACTAATTCTCCCTAAGCTTAATTTATAAAATTCAACATGTAACATATATTTCAGTTGTTTGAATATTTTCACTATTTGGAATTACTGTATTGCCAAACTCAGACTTAGATTGAAGAAAGTAGGGAAAGACACTAGGCCCTTCAGGTATGACCTAAATCAAATTCCTTATGATTATATAGTGGAAGTGACAAATAGATTCAAGGGATTAGATCTAATAGAGTGCCTGAAGAACTGTGAATGGAGTTCATAACATTGTACAGGAGGCAGTGATCAAAACCACACCCAAGGAAAAGAAATGCAAAAAGGCAAAATGGTTGTCTGAGGAGGGCTTACAAATAGCTGAGAAAAGAAGCAAAACTAAAGGTAAAGGAGAAAAGGAAAGATACACCCATCTGAATGCAGAGTTCAAAAGAATAGCAAGTAGATATAAAAAAGCCTTGCAAAGTCGACAATGCAAAGACATATAAGAAAACAACAGAATGTGAAAATTAGAGATCTCTTCAAGAAAATTAGAAATACCGAGGGAACATTTCATACAAAGATGGGAAAAATGAAGGACAAAAAAAGGTATGAACCTAACAGAAGCAGAAGATATTAGAAGAGGTGGCAAGAATATACAGAGCTATACCAAAAAAAAAAACAAAAACAAAAACCCAAAAAACCCTTAATGACCCAGATAACCATGATGGTGTGATCACTCACCTAGAGCCAATATCCTGGAATGTGGAGTCAAGTGGGCCTTAAGAAGCATCACTTGAGCAAAGCTAGTGGAGATGATGGAATTCCAGCTGAACTATTTCAAATCCTAAAAGATGATGCTGTGAAAGTGCTGCACTCAATATGCCAGCAAATATGGAAAACTAACAGTGGCCTGAGGACTGGAAAAGGTCAGTTTTCATTCCAATCTCAAAGAAAGGTAATGCCAAAAAATGTAAAAACATCTGCTACATGGACTATACAAATCCTTTAACTGTAGGTCACAACAAACTGTGGAAAATTATTCAAGAGAGGGGAATACTAGATCACCTTATCTGACTCCAGTGAAACCTGTATGCAGGTTAAGAAGCAACAGTTAGAACTAGTCATGAAATAATCAGCTGGTTCCAACATGGGAAAGGAGTATGTCAAGGCTGTATATATTGTCACCCCGCTTATTTAACTTATATGAAGTGTACATCATGTGAAATGCTGGACTGCATGAAGCACAAGCTGCAATCAGGATTGCTGAGAGAAATATCAATAACCTCAGAAATGCAAATGACACTGCCCTTATGGCAGAAAGCAAAGAGGAATTAAAGAGACTCTTGAAGAAAGTGAAAGGAGAGAGTGAAAAAAAGTTGGCTTAAAACTCAACATTCAGAAAACTACAGTCATGGCTTCTGTTCCCTCAATTCATTTCAAATAGATGGGGAAACAAGGGAAAGAGTGAGAGGTTTCATTTTCTTGGGCTCCAAAATCACTGCAGATGGTGACTGCAGTCGTGAAATTAAAAGATACTTGCTCCTTGGAAGAAAAGCTATGAGAAAGCTAGAAAGCATATTAAAAAGCAGAGACATGTCGGAGAGTGTTTTGCCTATGTTCTCCTCTAGGAGTTTTATAGTTTCTGGTCTTATATTTAGATCTTTAATCCATTTTTGAGTTTATTTTTGTGTGTGGTGTTAGAAAGTGGTCTAGTTTCATTCTTTTACAAGTGGTTGACCAGTTTTCCCAGCACCACTTGTTAAAGAGATTGTCTTTACTCCATTGTATATTCTTGCCTCCTTTGTCAAAGATAAGGTGTCCATATGTGTGTGGATTTATCTCTGGGCTTTCTATTTTGTTCCATTGATCTATATTTCTGTCTTTGTGCCAGTACCACACTGTCTTGATGACTGTGGCTTTGTAGTAGAGCCTGAAGTCAGGTAAGTTGATTCCTCCAGTTCCATTCTTCTTTCTCAAAATTGCTTTGGCTATTCGAGGTTTTTTGTATTTCCATACAAATCTTGAAATTATTTGTTCTAGTTCTGTGAAAAATACCGCTGGTAGCTTGATAGGGATTGCATTGAATCTGTAGATTGCTTTGGGTAATATATTCATTTTCACTATATTGATTCTTCCAATCCATGAACATGGTATATTTCTCCATCT